>MKEJ01065509.1:0-30765 GCA_001753735.1 Embelia ribes
ATTTTTTTTTTTTTTTTTTTTTTTTTTGTAAATTAATAATTAAATAAAAATTGGTCACTATATTCAGAGTAATACCTTCATGGTTTCTGGGCTCGTATGATAGAGAGAGATTTGCAGAGGAGAGGAAAAAGAGGAGTGAGAAGCTGAGCTTAATGAGTAGCAACATGTTCAAACGAATGCCTAAAGCAATGAGCATGTCGCAAACACCATGAATGAGTGAGTAATGTATGTATGCATATGGGTATTTATGTATATGTATGTATAGTGATTATATATATATTCTTGCTCTACTTTTTTGTGTGTTTTCTACACTATCTCTTTTCTAGTCATCATTTGTGCCACTGCCAAGGCAGAAAATTATTCGGTTGGAAAATGAGGAGAGAATAAAAGAATTCTTGGAAATGTTTTGGGAACAAGACGTGGTAATTTGGCATTTTGTATATATTTCTCAAAAGGAAAATAATATTGTCTAATGTATATTTTGACCGAACAGAGTAACATTTGTTTAGATGTTAAAATTTAATATTTTAGTATAATAAAAATTATTAAATTTATATTTTTGCCTATCAAGTGCGGATCAATTTGATGTTTTTATTCCATTTAAATATAATAATATTTATTATATTTTAATATTTTAAAAAAATACATCTAATCAAAATATATAATAATTTGTGGAGAAAGAAAATACAAATAGTCCAATATATCCTAAATTACAATTTTACTCCATGTCTCGATACAAGTTTGATTTATTTATGCAAAAATTATGTTGCACCTCAATTTTTTGTCTTGTTTTTATTAATTTTCAAACTAATGGAAAAATATTTCATTAAGACATATGATTATACAATTCATTTTTTTTTTTAAATAATAATTGCAAGCTAAGGGTATTTTGCTAATTCTAAGGATCGCTTTGCCCCAAATTTTTTGAGGATAAATGGCAACAACATATAAACATTTTTGGAGGATAAATTGCAACAACATATAAACATTGTAAGGGGGATAGTGAAATTTTAGAAAATTAAGTCTAAATTTTATTTTGTTGGGAGTACTTGTTTATGATTCGTAATATCCACAATAAACATATTTATCCAATCTAAAAGCAGCTAAGTCACATGTTATCCATCGCATTTTGCCCCCCAAAACTTTTGGAGGAAGTGATGATCAACTTCTACTTCAAAAATAAATTAAAATAATTTTATTTGCATCCATTATTTTACATTTGGAATCACACTATTGTTGGCACCCTTGTATTTCATTTTACTAATGCTCTTCGAACCACCATTAATAAAGTTGAATTTAATTTATTTTATTGACACAACGCATTGAAATTACCGAAATACTTAATCATTCAATTTTTGTTCGATACTTAATCTCTATTTCATCTTTCC
The DNA here is from genome assembly GCA_001753735.1 of Embelia ribes. Lineage (NCBI taxonomy): Eukaryota > Viridiplantae > Streptophyta > Magnoliopsida > Ericales > Primulaceae > Embelia > Embelia ribes. The sequence continues at coordinate 1,389 of MKEJ01065509.1, forward strand.
CCTACAAATCTAAATATTAAACCTTTTAATATTTTATCTTTTTTATAATATTTTGGTGAAGCTTTTGATAATCAATGGACTTATCACTATAAAATATTAAATTTTTTTTCAATCTTCAAACTCAAAGGTATGTTATTCAATATAACTAATAACACATAATATGTATTAGTTTAAAATCTGATTACTTAACTTATTTATGGTCGAAATTGGTTGTATTTTATGAAAATTTTAGTAAAGAAACTAAAAATGTATACAGAAAAATACCTAAATTTCGATGCCGTGAATGGCGTGGTAGTAGTAGTTTTGCGATGGCTGATGGCTGCTAAGATCTTGGTGGTGGTGGAGGGAAGTGGCGGAAAAGTAGTTGTGATGACAGTAGAAGAAGAGAGAGAGCGTCGGAGAGATAACGAATGGGAAAGAATAAACGGTTATATAGTTTATAATCTTAATGTTGACATTTCAAATTAAAAAAAATAAATTGTATTAGGTACGATGCCAATATTAATTTGAAATGAAGATTAAATGAAAAACCAAATATGAAATAGTTTATGCTAATAAAATTATCCAAAATTTATATTGTTCCAAAATGTCCCACAATCAACAACCATTGTCTAGAATATTGTCCATAATAAACAAAACCACTTCAACAAACTTGCAAAGTTATAATAATATATAGTATTAGATAGTGATATCAATATTTGTCATCAATAAATAGCTAACACTGAGCTCAGTTTGGCCCCCATGTATAAGAATTGGACAGAAAACAATATTAGTACATAAAGTGATGTTAAAAAAATGTGTTAGACAACTATAAATACCGTTTTAATTTTAAAAGTAATAAAATAGTTTAGAAATTGAAGGTAATATTGTCCCTTTCTATTAAGTCAAAGTTGAGTTGCTACTTTTGGGGAGAACTGTAGTTATTGATACCTCAAGAAGCATTCTACAATTTTCATAAACATCATGGGAGCAAAGTGTAATTTACCCTATTATTTATTGAAAAAATATTTTATACATACAAGTTTGTAAAATTTTCTTACATACTAACTATTAAAATATGTCACATTGTATTTATATAGATATCAACACAATTTTTTAAAAAGCAAACATTCATAAAAATTCTATATGGTGCATTATCAATAATGACGATATATAAAACAATCCTACTTGAGTGAATGCTCAATCCCTCTTTATTAAAGCACACATTATGTTGCATTTGTTACGCACAACAATGAGCAATTACTTGTAATTCAACAACTATTATTAATGACATTTCGCCTTTTAAATTAAATATTGATTTATATTTTGGGGAGAGGGAACCAATCGCTTAAGTAGATGAGTGATTTCATAACAAATTATTATAAATTGAGGATAAATTGCTATTAATATATTTTTATCTAAAAATAATTGTAGTGAAAAAACAATTAGTCCGTTGTAATTTATTTTTAAAAAACAGTAATTATGTTAAAAAAATTCTTATGTAAAATGATGAGGGTACAGATGGGAAGCCCAAAAATTGAGTGTGACAAAAGCTGCACGTCTCTCACTAACATATACATATACATGTATGTATATATTTTCTGAAGCTTGTTCAATCCCCAACATTGACAAGGGCTATGACCAATAATAAAGGCAAAGAAATTACTTTGAACTGAGATTTTGATGTGAGTTGCAACAGCTTTGTTTTATGGCGATATTGACATTTTTGTTCCATTTGATAGCCTAAAGAAATGACTACACATCTCAATTACTTTGTTGTTTCTTTTTCAGATACGTGCTCTTTGTATATATTTTGGTTGTCCTTAATTGAATATTTGAATGTTCAATCAACTTCAATTCTTTAAGGCATTTTTGAGTTAAAATTTTGAACTTTCGTAAATATTAAAAAACCTTCTAACTTCAATGTTACCATTCTCAGTCGACTTAACTTATTTTTTTTATAATTACATGAGCATCATTACGACATTTCTTTCAAGCCGATTTTCGAGGTAAGTGTTACTCATGTAAGTGTTATAATATTAACTTCAATATGATATTAGATTCAAATTGGGTTTGTTTGAAAAATTATTATTGATTGATTTGACTTCACCCACTTATTTACAATTATTTGTCTTTCACGGATTTAACCTGCTCATAAGCGAGAAAAAGTTTTAAAATATATCCTGCATCGACTAGTTACAAGCTTAATTACACACTTAGCTTGCAAACCGATTGTCAATGGTAAGCACTAATCATGTACCATTGTTACTATACTAAATTTAACTTTGTGGTACTTGTTATTGTATATTTGGACAATAAATCAAAAGTTATGATATGATATGCATACAAATTAGTTATACCAAAATTTTACACAAATTAGCTTTGTGTGGTAATAATTGTGTACATCACCATATCTCATCTTTCTTCGTATTAAATGAGGTGATATGTCTAATATTAACCACACAAAATTAGTTCGTACAAATTTTTGATATAATTAATTTCTATATATATCATTACTCATAAATTAACTGTCAAAAGTTTTCCTCGCAACATCAAGTTTTTATTGGTAAAAAGATTACCTCCCATTACAATTTAACAATGTATAGTAATCCAAATTGTGTCCTCCATACGACATAATTATCTCATGTAATCGTCACTTAAAGCTAGTCACACCACTTGTTCACGATTAAGTGTTTCTAGAAATTAAAATATTTATTAATTATGATGGTAATTTAGTAGCACGAGAAAGTCACCCAAAAAAGAGATTGCATTGATGAAGTTAACCAAGAAACCAAACCAAATTTATTATGGGTAAATTACACTTTGCCCCTTGAGGTTTCTGAAATTATAGTTTTCCCCCAAAGATTTGTAGTCAACTTACAATCTGCCCCCCAATTTGACTAAAACTACATTAAAACATGTGATAGTGAGAATGAAGAACAAAAAAAGATAGAAATATCTAAGAAATAATTCACTTTTCAAATTATCAAGATGTTTTAAATAATTAATTTTTTTTAATGAACTTTAAATTTTTGAATTAGTTTTGGTTCTTTATTTTTTCCTGGTTTGAAATTTTCATTTATGGTCCATCAAAATTCATGTACATTTAAATGTTAGTTTTTATAAATAAGAATTTTAGGGAGAACTAGGTAACCCGAAGTAAAACTTTTACTCATGAATTTACTAAATATGCTCTCTTTATTGTTTTGGGTTACATGATGTTAACTTTTCCCTTCTTTAGTGATATTTAAGATATAGAGGAAAATTTGGAAAAGAAGAGGGGGTAATGAAGTCTTTAATTAATCAAACTTCTAAGGTAAAGTGTAATTTCTTATTGGAGGGGGGGTTTTAATTTTAACTATCAAAAATCTCGTGGAGGCAAATTATAATTTACCCACTTTATTAGTATAATATAGGATAATTTTATTAGCGCCATCATTTTACTTGTGGCACCACATTATTGTTGGCACTATTTTATCGCATGTTATTGATGCTATTAGCAACACACTAATAAAATTAGATTTAATTTTTTTATTAGCACCACATTAATTACTTTTAGCACCACACATCATCTTCTTCCTCTAAACCATAATTTACTCAACAACACTCTCTATCTATATATATATTTTAATATTTTGGTAAATATTTTGATGATCAATGAACCCATCACTAGAAGATAATAAATTTTCTTCTATGTCTTTAAGCTCAGAGATATGTTATTCAACTGAACTAACATACATACACATATACATATATATATACATCTCAATTTGTATTTATATTATTTAAACTTAGAATTTGCTCAATACCTATATTTAAAGGTTCAATTTTTTTTTTCTTAATTGGTTGATTAGATATAAATTATTTGATAACCTCTAGAAATTGTCGAATACCCACAACGAAAAATTCAGTTTTTCTTTATCTGTGTTGAGTGATAGATACGTAATTGATATATTTCTAAAAGAAGATTATAATGTCCCGAAAATTTAAATAAATTTTTTGCTTCAATGATATTAGTAATCTTGTCATTATATAATTATTGGTGTGCATTATAAAGCGGGACAATTACTTAGTGGCATTGACAAACGTGATGTGTGGCGAATATGTTTAGTATGGTGATAATACAGTGTAATATCATAGGTGATATATTTTTTAAAAGTCATTTTATTCATTAAATTGAAAAAGGTAATCAGGACATTTAGTTAAAGGTAGTAGGTTATGGCACATCCGGAGGGTGTCCGATGGGTGGGAGGCGTCGGACAAGCCGTCGGACTAACCTCTTCAGAATTTCACTCCTTGGCCAAAAATTGAAATTTTTTTTAAGTATTTCCCCTGTGTCCATAGGTCGTCCGATGGGTTGTGCATCGTCGGACAGCTGTCGGGCAATCGACTTAAAATCATCGGACGTGGCGTTGGACATATTAGTGGACGAAAAAGTACTTTATGACCACATGTCACCTCTTATCTCCTCACTTTTCCCCCAAATATAAAAGACAAAAGTGAAAGGGGGGGAGGTGAATAGAGAGTTCAACTTTAGCTTGCGATATCATATAACTCCCGAGCTCGAACATGAAAACAAATAGGATTTTTGGCATCCTTAGAGCGAGTAGAGCATTTTAAGGTAAGTCGCGATTCTCGTCGTGTTCATTTTCAAATCCTTAATTTCCATGCATTGTTCATACAATAAATTAAAGTTGTTGTTTTTGCTCTTTATCCCGTGGGGATCATTTTCTTATCTATATGTGTGATGATTTGTGTTCATCTTCTAGATTATTTATCGAGTTGAAAGGCGAAGTGGAAGCCTGGTAAAGGCAGGGCAATTTCATCTAATATCGAGGTCCGGTTGGCTTTGAGGCCTCGACATTCATTTATTATAATTGCGAGGCCTACGTATTGAGGTAATTTAATTGAATTCCATTCTCGTATTCAATTTCTTGATTTCCGTATCAAGTTAGTCAATGAGACAAATTTGTCAAACTTCAATCTTACGTCTTGTATAACGTTCTATATAATAGGAGTGGAGTGATTCGAGTGACATGCTAAAGCAATTCGGTTCAAGCAAGACGGGGGCATTTCGAGGGAATCCGATGTTAGCCTTTCGGTGGCAACTCGGTGTATTGGTGAGGTACGATAGAGTATAAACTCAATATAAAATGGAGAATCTGTGGTATACAAGCGTGCGCAGTTAATTGTATGGCGTAGTTGGTTGCTTAATGTATGGCATTATATATATGGTGTGGTTGATATGATAAGTTTTACATGATAATTAGTTTGTAGAATAATTCATGACAATACGGCGTTGTTCATAATCATATCCATGTATAGGCAATATTTATGTATTATATGCATTGTTATGAGTAAAGTTAGGAATCAAGTGGTCCTTTCATTTCTTTTCGGGACAAATGTATTATTTTACAAACAACGGGAAACGAGGCATATAACCTTATCCTAAAAGATAGAAAATCTTATCAAAGATTTCACCATTGACGGGCATTACATTTGGCAGACGGATCAATAAAAGTTAGGACGGACATTATATTTAGCAGACGGGTCCTAATATCGTTTTACACAACGATTAATACTAGTCCCAACTTTTTAGTTCGAGACTATGGCGCGACAATGTGAGGTGAGGCATTATTGTCTTTTGCACAGTCATAGTATTAGCGAGTATTGATTTTCATGGGCATGGTCACAGTGAGTTGCATTGTTATTCATATTGACAATCATTAGCATTCTTTGCCCTTTACCATTTTAGAAGCATGCTTATTATAATGTCTTATTTGATTTAGAATAACATGCCCATTCATATCATACAACACTTAGACTCTATTAGATTTTGATGTTTATCATCTGACCATTTCATTTTCCTTCTTTATTATTATGTGTGGTTTTGTAAGTGTGGAGGCGGGTTTCGAGTATCTTTAAATGCTCATATATATGTATTTTGATGCTATAGCAGGCATGAAGGTAACGAAGTAGAAGTTATGCATAGTTGTTGCTCATGTATTACTTTTGTAGGGCAAAAACATGTTATAACTTCTTTTATTTATTTATTTTTGTTAAGCAAATAATTTGTGGCGATGTATATATAAATTAGTCGTTTACGCTTACATAAGATATTTTTATATAGTTTTGATGTGGGCCTTCCTATTTATTTTTAAAATAACTTATGTTTATATATGTAGGCAGACCATATATGTATTAACTGCTGCGAGACTCTGATGTGAATGTTGTATACAGCTGTGATTATACAACGTAGTGATGATGGTGGCTTAAAACATTTTTAAATCTTTATTTTCTCTTTATATCACGATCCCCAGATAACAGATTTCGGAGCACGACAAGAATTTTGGGATTTATTTATTCTTTCGATGGGTTTGCAAAATTGTGCTAAAGATGTGAGTGGGATGTATTCATGCTATCAAATATTTTAAAATATTAAGAATAATTGACGTTGCCATGAAGACAAATGCCTACTTATCTAGTAAATTGACTTCGACTTTGTGAAATTAGTTTTGGCTTTATTAAAGTAATAATTTATTTAAATTTTTAATTTTATTTTATTTGTAATATACTTTTATTAATATTATATAGTTTTAAAAATAAATCGTATAAGGTACTAATAGTAATTTGAATTAAAAATTAAATAGCATGTCGTAAATAAAATTGTTGGTGCGAATAGAATTGCCCATTATATCATTGTGTCATACACGCTATAAATGCAAGCAAACGTGGCGAAACCAGCAATAAGTTTGCCTTAGGATAGCTTTATATTTTTGTTCAAATCTCACTAGTTGATAATCGGGTTTAAATATTCATAAGTATGCAACTTTTTATTAGATTTTAATCGTTCATATTTGTCCCGCTTCCATACATGCATCTATATATCTAAAAGCAATTAATTTCTAATGCAAAGAATGAAAGTTAAAGTAAATAAGCAAAAAGGAAAATAAAGTAAGGAAAGTGAATTATTGTGTCATTTTGGTCCCATGCTCCAAATAACAAAAAGGCAAAAATGGTAAAAAAGGAGGGAGCAAAAGAACACGAGTGAAGCTCTTTTCTTCTCCCACATTCTAAAGCATAAAAAGCTTTTCTAGAGGCAATATAAAATCATTACATGCAATCATAAAGTGATTCTTTTAAAAAATTCATAAATGTTCTAATATTAAATTATCAAACCACCAATGTCATTTGTCACATACTTCACTACATTTGCTCGTGCAGAATCTCCTACGAACATCCCATGTGTTCTTATCGTTTCAGCTTTAAATCAAATAAATCAATATATTTTTGTTTAAAAAAAAAATTAAATACATTTAACTTAAAGTTTATATTGCTCTACTTGAAATCTAATCAACCAAAAATAATCGAATTAAAAAAAAAACCTAAAAAATTAAAGTTTATGAACTGAAGCTAGACAAGTTCTAAGTTTTGAGATGGCATGAAAAAGAAAGAGGGTCTACAAATATGGAAAATAAGGAATAAATTTTAATTTATTTCATATTATCCTATATGTGTTGAGTGAGAAAATATTCGGTAAATCAAATTCTTAAAAGCAGGACGGAGGCAAAGTTACGCTAGGGGCTATTGTTATCCCCATTATTTCATTATTTTAAAATACTAAATGTTTTATTGTAAAATTTTATATAAAGATTTTTTGACGTTTCATAATATTTTTTCGACCTTCCATAAAAAATTTTACAACTTGCAGTCCTATTTTCAAATCATGGTTGTTAAGGCATGAGTAATATTTAACTTAGAAAACTAACTTGGTTTATAAAAATTAGAAAAACATAAATAAGCCATAAATATAATCATCCCATTTCATATTAAGTATCGCTTTAGAAAAATCGAATTTGTGTTTGAGTATTTAATATAAAAAGTAATATTATTTTATTAAATTTTTAACACCTATTCCCAAGTCTGAAACGTGTTTATTTTGAGATGGAGTAAATATTATATTGTTATTTTTTATCTTGTATTACACGCAACTATGGATAAGATTAAAAGAAATGATTTTTGTATGGGAAATTGCAAAGACCATATCTTTGTTGGAGTGGGTTTATTATTCCAATGGGGTTAGAATTGATTCTTCACATTTGGTACCATTTTTAATTGCCCATAGGCCAATGGAATTTTATAGTTAAATAAACAAAAAACTAACATCCATTAGCTTATTATTCTCATATTCTCCACCATTAAATATGTATAAAATATCGTCCATGAATTGTGAGTTGTACACGTGCACAACTTATTGTAGGGTGATATTCTCGCCTATTAAAAAGTATATTAAGGCAAAAATAAATATGCAATAGGAACATTTATTATGATTATTGGTTTGACTTTTGATTATAAAGATATAGTGTCGTTATTAAACAAATTTAGTAACGAATGTAATTCCTTTTTTATTGTTTACGCTGATTAATTTAACTGATTGACTAGTGATTAAAAGCCTAACAAAAGAAATTTACTTAGTCTGTTGCGTAATAATAAATTCATGAGATTTAACCAATTATTAATACAAAAGTATGTTAGAATATTTAAGCTCATCAAAGAAGGTAATATTGTCCTTGTATTAAGACTTCCCAACATATAAAAGTAATATACGAAGTTGAGCACATGTCACTGCAAGAGAAATGATGCAAAAGTTGTTGAATAAAGATTTCAAATAATAGCCATTAAATTAAATCGTACAACCTACAATAACGGAAAGTAGTTAAAGCAAATTACTTAATTGGTTTTATAAAAATAGAAGAATAACAACTAAATAATAATAATCAACACATTTCCCGATTGGTTTTTTTAATCTAGAAAAGGACATAATTTAGTCTTAGTATTGGCAGTAAATTAGTTTGAAGCCATTACGACTCTTGTAAATCTTTTCATAGTTATAATCGAAGCGATTGTATTGAGTAATAAACATATATCTTGTAATTCAATTTTATTCTGTTTATTTTACTTCGAATTGCCCATACATTATTAAAAAAAACCCGAAACTAAGGTGAAAATAATATATATCCTTATTCGGAATTTTCAATTAGTCATTCCAGCATTTATCGTAGTGATTGTTTGGTAAAAAAATAATTGTTGGGTAACATTTATCAATGAGGCAAGAAAAATAAAACCAAAAATAAATGTTTGAAACAACGTTGAAAAAAAAATTTGTGGGAATTTCTTTTTCACACAAAGATCCATTTTGGACGAAAAGGATAGAAATTGGGAAATTTTTCTTGTAAGGACATTCAAGTAGTAAAATATATAAACATTTATTTGGTAATATTCGATGCTTTGATTTTAATTTGAAAAAAATATCAAACGCAGCATATTCATATATTATTATGGGGCTTGATATTAAGAGGAGGCCCACTTTTTGTGTATTTTCATCTTTATGGGGAAATAGATATAAAAGTCCAATTAAATTAATCCACCAAATGTGTGCGAGGCCTTTTCATTTTAACACACCGGCAAAAATATTTTTGTGGACCCTCATGAGGCCCAATGATAAGATTTCAAAATTTTTAAAATAATTCTACAATGCCACTATAATACAGCTTCCAAAATATTTTCTACCAGTATATTGTTCCTTTAACACTAAAAAAAAAAAAAAATGGGTAGTGGTCAGGCACGATTTATGGAAAAAATAAAATAAAATCTAACTTATACAATTACAAAAATATCCGCATTTTTTTATATTTAACTCTATTTATGTGGCACAAAACCTATCCATCCTTATTACACCATTTTTATTGGTTTCATTCACTCTTTTCCCATTTAGTGAAGATCACTATTGACTACATTTTTTGTCTCTTGCATAATGGTAGCAATGAGTAGGGCTACTAATGGGTATCTCGAGCTCGACATCATTACTATTCGGTCCGAACTCGGTTTGTGAATTAAACGAGTAGGGCACGAGTACGTTAGCATACTCAATTTGAATTTCGAGTCAAACTCGAGTAGTGAGCTACTCGACTCGTTAGCTCGCGAGTAAATCCAATAATATATATGTGAAAGTTACAAATAAAATCATCGCATACTGCTAGTAAGATTTGACCCTTAATTGTTTTTTAACATAAAAAAATACTTTACTAAATGTAAATATAATATATAAAATATATTTAAAAATAATTTATTGAGTATTTATCAAGTCTAATTGAGTATTTAGTTATCTTTACCGAGTCGATTTTGAGAAGAAAAATGATACTCGAGTCAATTAGAGCATTAATCGGCGCAACTCGATTCTTTTACCCCCCCTACTCGTACACTATTTATTTTAAAAAGTTCAGATTATTCCATTAATTAATTGTTTGAAATATTAAAAATATACTTTATTTCTTTAAGCATATGCTGGCAATGATTGAACATATACATATGGTAGTTTACAAATCTAGTGCTAAATTACAATATGCGCAAGCCATAAAAATGTGAATGCTAGCAATTAGAAAATTGTTAGAAATTCTATGCCCAACCCCACGGGACTAAGGGGCCTGCTCGACAATCCAATGAGTAGTTCCTGCCTATTGCATCGGATCATTAATTTTAAAATAATATATTGAAATCAAATAATTTTTTTAAAATTTAAATTTTATTTAAGACCAACATATTTATTTATAGTCATTAATTTTAAAACTAGTAATTAAGAATTTAGATATAAGAGCTACCCATCAGGCACTGTCAGTAGCCCCCCTCATTTTGCACTGTCCTTGTATATCTGAGAGGACTTAAAATGTGGACAAATAACGAAAGTCACCCATCTCTCACCGGGCACGGGTTTGTTGCTGCCAAAAAGTAGTTGTAGGATCATGTAGCTCAATTTTGAACAGTAAGATCTTGATCCAATGGTCCAGATTTTTTTATAATGTTATTATTATTTTTTTAAAATTATAAATTTAAAAATTTTAGATTATTAGATCAAGATTCTACGGCTCAAAATTGAGCTGCAGGATGCTGCAGCTGCTTTTTGGCAGCAGCAAACCCCACCCCACAACCCTAAACACAATCCCCAAATACAAAGAAAATATAATATAAAAAAAATTTCGGCATCTAGAACGGGTCACACTCCACCCAAAGTTTCTCTTTCTCTCTCCTCTTCCATGATTGTAGTCATAAGATCAAAGATTGTAGTCATGTGACAAGGATGTATATAATATTCGTGCAAGCAAGACGAAATGAATTGTTCTAACTTCAAATGCATCATCACTAAATAAAAAGACCATGATGGTGTTACAACTTCACAAACCTTCTATTGACACACAAAAAAAAAAAATCAGAAGAAAATGTTTGGAGTTTTAAATTCACAAAGATTTCGATTCTTGCGAAGGACAACCTCACGAGGATAATCATATGGCATGGGCCATGGGAAGATGGTTTCTACTAGAGATTTACAAGGTGTAGATCGGATTGGTTTCATGTCAAATTCGGGACCAATCCATTTACAATTGGTTCCAAATTTTTGAAACTGGAACAGTCTTACTCAAATCGGTTTGATGATCGATTAGTCATTTATGGATCGGTTGGGATTCGGTTTGATTCTTGGTTCTACCAAATCGGTTTTGGATTGATTCGGATTGATTATAGAATACGGTTCTTTTCTTATTAAAATAAATGACAAAATTAATTTTACTTTTTTTTTTCTAATAACTAGAATTTAATATAACTTTGATTCTTCACAAGGGCCACGAGCTCATAGTAAAACTAAATTCTAGTTTTACAAAAAAATCCAATTCATTAAATAAATAAAAGGAAAGGATATTAAAGTTTATCAATTTTTTTCATAAATCAACTTCTAATAATTTTTACTATAACTATTACTTTGAGCATCAGTATAATTACTAGTATTATTTAATTCATATGTTTATATAAAAAATAAAAAATTAAATAAGAATGCTTAATGGAAATTGGGTTGTAAATGAGTTGAACTGGGCAAAGGCCTGACCTGTTTAGGCTTTGACTCGTTTGTTTGGAGGGTGTGCCCAGGTTTAGTTCGTACAAGCCCGAGTCGAGTCCAAATCTATTCATACATATTTTGATTCTTTTAGATCGATAGATATTATTTTTTATTTATTGATTAAATATTAAAACAAATATTCTTAAATTAAATATCTTATGGGATTGTCAACTAATAACATATACTAATTGATATATTAAATAATTACGATATTTTATAATTTTTTTAACTCAATCTTATAAATATTTTTATGCAATATTATGGAATTAACTTAATTCTACGTGATTTGTTAGCATCATATTGATAAAGAACTAGCATAAAAAATTTTAAAAAATTGTGATTGCAAAAACCAGATTATAACCATGTCAAGAGTAGTTGTCTAACGTTAAATATGAATAAACAATTTTGTTAAGGTTGGTCCCAGTCTTAGCCTATGTCCACATCGGTTCGGTCCAAGTCATGTCCCTATTGATTATGTTCCAGATTAGCAAATTGTTAATCCGAGATTTGGACCGTAATTTATTGATTATACCGGTTCGGTACCGGATCAATAACAAGTCAACTAATTATTGATTTTTTTAAGTTCAATCTATGTTTGGATCCGAATAAATTTTCGGTTCCTGTTTTCTTTTGTGCAGCCTTAGATGCTATCGAATGTGATGATTCATAAATCTAACGCATGATGTAATGCAACTGAGTTTTGATGCGACTTATTTGTTAAATAATAATTTATTACTTACTATTTAAAGAATCTATTAGTGGTAAGAAGAGAAACACATTATATAACCGTATGGAGTTATATATATTTAAACAATATGAGAAGGTTTAACACTCCCCTCACTTGTTGAATTGGTCGAATTTGAGAGGCCTAACAAATGTTTAAACGCGTGTTGGTCTCGAGGATGATAGTACCGATTGGTAGTAGCAATACTAAGCCCATCAGCCTGATGGGTAAAAGTAACAAGAGCTAGTAACAACGGTAAACCCGTGAGATCAATCGGTAACAAAAGCAATAGCTACCAAGAACAAAGATTGAGTTTGGTACCTTTTTTTTCCAGAAATATTTTACTTTTAAAAAATAAAAAAAATCAAGACTAAGTCGTAATTCGTAAAACGTTTTTTGGATTTGTCATCCTTTCCTCCCATCACCATCCATCTATATAATTACTACACTTAGTTCATTTAGATTTTTTAAAAGGGAGGAGTAACGGAAATTTATTTTTATATCTAAATTAATTATGATGAATTATTCATTTCTCTGTATACATGGTATCCATTAGATAATTAACAATAAAATGCTTTGCCAATAGTTAAGCTGAAAAAACAATAATGTGAGACAAACTGCTTAAATTTAATAATTAATATATTTTTTGGAAAAAACATTGGAAATATTAAATTAATTTAGATATATAATTTTAGGATTTATAATATATTAAGTAATCATCTTATGTTTAGCATCGTTTCTTTTCCAAAAATAATAATAAGAATCTTTACTTGTAGTTTTCTTGAAAGGCAAGGGTAAAATGGTCCAAATTAGCCAAAAGGACCTATTTGACGACTTCTTAAAATTTGGTGGAGGAAATGGAAAACATTTAAATTTCAAAACTAAATTGACAAAAAGATCAAATATTGGGTGTGTTTTTGATAATTTCCCAATTTCTAATAGGGCGAATTACACTACTAAGCCTATATAGTTTGAACCGCAGCATCAGCAGTCCCCAAAATTCATAACGTAACAAATTTGATTCGAACTTCAGTGACAGATTTAAGTCCATTTCATGAATTTATTAATATTACAAACCTAGCCCTTGGAAAGTAGTTGAATACAGAAACATAAATGGTTGGAAAAAGACTAATTTATCATAAATAAATCACATAACCATCACTTATTATGATTTTTATCATTTATTATTTACGATTGTTTTCGTCCATCAAAAGAACATTTTTTCATTACTTCAAAGCATGGGAAAGAGTGGGAATTTAGCCCAACCCGGCTCGACCAACCAGATTCAGCGGGTTGTGGGTCTCCGGGTCAGAAGGTGGGTGTTGGTCAAGGCACGGGTCGTATTTGAGGAAAATGTAGGAGCTATCACCAATTCTACCCTTATCGTATATGTGTGCGGTCTAGCTCTACCCACATGTTTGTAAACAACCTAATATTGAATCGACAGACAGTTTAAATTAGCGAAACAACCCACTGCCGAGTCTCGAGTAAGTACAAGAATCGATTATCCAACTCTTCCTTTCATACCCAAACCGAACCCAATCGTATGGGCTAGGTAAGGCCCGGGTCTTCTGTGGCTTCTGGTCTGGTCGACTCAAATAATTCGATATATTAGGGGTATTAAGAACATACAAATATAAAATTTATTTATTTACACTGAAAATTTTTGAACTAAAATATTGTGAGGGATATAACCCTCACTTGTCATCGTCCATAGCGGGTCAAACACCATCTCTATCACAATTATAACAATTAATTTATGGATCAATAGATACCAATTTTAGTGTAGTAACATATTATACTTACCTATAAAATTTATCATATTTTTTTATCCATTAACGAAGCAAAAGAAATTTTAATTTTAGTTACCAATATAATATATATAATGTACTTTTCAACATGTTAGTGAACCAAAACAATCTGATTGATTATGTGGGTGTTAGAGAATACTAATATTCAAAGTCACCTCTATAAGTCTCCCTCCAATAGCTAACATATCTCCCTCCCTACCCTTCTTCTCCCCCCTCTCTCTTTCTCTCTCTCTGCCGTAAGCGGGGAGTTAGGAAGTTGCAGTCATGGTAGCTCCCCAGACTTTTTCCCACCAGTCACCACCCGTATCTTCTACGTCACATGACAATAATTTAATTAATATTTCCTCGAAATAACGCAAGAGTAAGTTATAAACCCAAGTCAACAAAAGACTTCTTAAAAATAGACATTTCCTTCTAAACCAACCTTACAAAACTGACTCCCAAGTTTCTCTCCCAATCCAAAAAAAAAAAAATGAACTTCTTGTTTTTGTTTTCATTATTTTTGCTTGTTTTTCGATGCGTATATTCGCGGTTTATAGTGGAAGAGAATACTGTGAGCATCATGTCCCCTTATGATCTTCGAGCTAAGTACAATGGGTCGATAGCGAATTTTGGAGTCCCGGACTACGGAGGGTCTATGTTTGGGTCTGTAGTTTATCCGAAAAAGGGGGCTAATGGTTGCTCTGCTTTCGAAGGGAATAAACCATACAAATCGAGTACTTCTCGGCCAACTATTCTCCTTCTCGACCGCGGAGGTAATTATACATACATATATTTTCTGAAAATTATAATAATCCAGTTCTAGTTTTTCCTGATTTGTGAAACTCTTGGATCTTAGTTTTCGTACTTCGGGCTTGTTTGGTTCTAGTTTGCAATCATAAATAGTAGTTTACTAGGAAGCATATCTTTTCGGCTGAACTTTTTCACGGTTACACTTATTTGACCAAAAAAAAAGCAATAGAAGTTTTAGCTAGAAATACCCAAACAAATTGACTTATATGCTAAGAAATTGTAGCTGAGAAGCAAAATATATGTACAATTATTCCATCATGGTGGTAATTATATTTTCACATGCATATGAATTAGTATTGCTCTTCTTTAAGTGATTTTGTGTTGTTTGTAGATGACAATTTGTGCAACTATTTAAGAGTTTGTAATCAATCTATAATCTTAGCTCTTACATATTCTTTGGCCTTTTAATGCATAATCAAATTATGCATATATAAATCTGTAGATTTTTTTAAATTTGATGTTTGTTTGTTTGTGGGTGTTCTCACAAGGTAGTAGACAAGTTTATGACCTAAATTTTGTCAAAACTGCCTATAACAAAAATATTCATTATTGGCAAAATCTGGGCAACACATATTTATGTGCTACAGACCAATAATATCATTTTTAAGTCTGAAAATTATATTAAAAAGGGAAGGTCTTACAATTTGTGATCTTCAACTCTCAGGATTTATTTGTTCATTGGAGAATATTTCTCTTCCCCCATATTTCTTTGTGCTTGTAATATCTACAAGATCCTGGATCAGTAGTTTCTTCATTTTGTACCCTTTGTTTTGTAAATTGCGCGAAGTGATGCTCTATATTTTTAGATACGTCATGCATATACAAAATTATGTATGTATAGCAACTTCCTTCAAGAAATGAGTCAACTTCTTAACTTTTTGAACCGGCAGGATGCTACTTTGCCCTCAAGGCATGGAACGCGCAACAAGCGGGGGCAGCAGCAGCTCTAATAGGCGACATCATCGACGAGCCTCTGATCACAATGGACTCTCCAGAAGAGAGCTCAGATGCCGACGGTTTCATCGACAAAATCTCAATCCCATCGGTTCTAATCCAATTCTCCTTCGCAGAAACCTTGAAAGATGCTCTGAAAAACAAGAAACACGAAGATGTGGTGGTGAAACTAGACTGGTCTGAGTCCATGCCTCACCCGGACCAGAGAGTTGAGTACGAGTTCTGGACCAATACGAATGACGAGTGTGGCATTCGATGCGATGAGCAGATGAATTTCGTGAAAAATTTTAAAGGGCACGCGCAAATACTAGAAAAAGGAGGGTATACGATGTTCACACCGCACTACATAACGTGGTATTGTCCGAAGCCATTTATAGAGACGGTCCAGTGTTCGTCTCAGTGTATAAACCACGGGAGGTACTGTGCGCCCGATCCTGAACAGGATCTTGGGGAGGGGTATAATGGGAAGGATGTGGTTTTTGAGAATTTGAGGCAGCTTTGTGTTCACCGTGTTGCGAATGAGAGTGGTCGGTCTTGGGTTTGGTGGGATTATGCTACGGATTTTCATATTCGATGTTCCATGAAGGAGAAGCGCTATAGCAAGAAATGTGCCGAAGATGTCATGAAATCTCTAGGTAATTTTTTAATTAGAGGGACTTTTTTATTATTTTCTTTTATTGCAGTCGTCTTGGAAGATATTCTTTTGTCGAAGTAATTGCATATTTGTTGTTGAAAATTAAGCTAGCAGATGATAACAATATTAAATCTAAATGATCTCAAATGCTAGTTGAATAGAGTTTCCACTTAACGACATATTTTTTTCCCACATTATTGCTTCAAATGTTCGATTATTTTGTCTGCTAGATCTTCCCATTGACAAGATCAGAAAGTGTATTGGTGATCCTGAAGCTGATGTCGAAAATGAAGTCCTAAAAATCGAGCAAGACGTACAGGTTAAAAACACACTTTTTTTGGATTATCTATATTCTAGTAGGAGATCTTTAAGCTACCTATGATTTGTTTGGTAATCTTTCCAGACTTTTCAGTTTCTGTACTCATTCCCATTTTCACTGGTATTAGAACAGAAAACAAGTTCCTATTTGTTTTGACACTATTCCCGTTTATGCAAAAAGGCTTGTTTTTGGAACTAAAGAAAATAACTTTCTATACATGTGTCTAAACCTGGGGAGTTTTCTAAGAAATTCTCCACAAGCTGTTCCGAACCGAATCATTTCCTGCCGAGTTTCTGTTTTCAGAACCAAAAATAGGTTTCAGAACCATAGCGAAATGCAACCTACGCTCCTACAAATTTGAAAAGCTTTCAAGTTTCTGTATTATAGAAGCCCAATATTTTTCTTTGGCCTTTCCAAATTCAGGTTGGGAAAGGATCTCGTGGCGATGTTACCATTTTGCCAACACTGGTTATTAATGATGTCCAATACCGAGGTTGGTTAGATGATAAAAGTACATGTTATTGATTAATCGTATGTATATATACAGTTACTATTGTATCTAAATTACTTCGTCGCTTTTTCGAAGGAAAATTGGAGAGGACTGCTGTGTTGAAGGCTATTTGTGCTGGTTTTAAGGAGACTACTGAGCCTCGAATTTGCTTGAGTGCAGGTTCATCATACTTTAACATTTTATCCTATTTGTCTAGATAAAAGTAATTTTACCCTATAACAATTAATTAATCCGAACTTACATCTTTTTTTCAGATCTTGAAACCAACGAATGCCTCGACAGGAATGGTGGTTGTTGGCAGGACAAAAAAAATAACGTAACTGCTTGCAAGGTACAGAAACATTTCCCCGGTTATCGCTGCATAAAATATTGCTTTACTGGATTTTGTTTTTTGATTCTATATGATTAGTTCATTAACTTGTACCTAAATGTTGTTGTTATTTAGGACACGTTTAGGGGTAGAGTTTGCGAGTGCCCTTTTGCAAACGGTGTGCAGTATAACGGAGACGGTTATACAACATGTCAAGGTACATAGATAAATGGTTCTCGTATTAATTTATGCCATGTTCTCGAAACAAATATATATTAACAGTATCCTTCTATATTGACAGCCGTGGGACCTGGAAGGTGTGCGGTAAATAACGGAGGTTGCTGGTCAGACATTACGAATGGACAAACATTCTCGGCTTGCTCAGTTCAGTTATTTCCTTGTTTCATTTTTTTTCTCATAAATTTGAAGGTTATACATCGCTAGTAACATATGCTGTGTATGTATGTATGTATTGATATAACTGTAGGAGTCGGATATTAGTGGTTGCCGCTGCCCACCTGGTTTCCGAGGGGATGGTATTACATGCGAAGGTGATAACATTTTCCCCTTTTGATATGATAACAATACTAATCCATTGCATATGCCTCAACGCAGCGTTGAACTTTTTGTGTTTTTTTCTTTCTTTTTTATTGTATACTCTAGATATAAACGAATGCAAGCAACGTCTAGCTTGTCAATGTGAGGGGTGCAGCTGTAAGAACAAATGGGGTGGATATGACTGCAAGTGCAAGGGAAATAACCTGTATATACAGGACCACGATACATGTATCGGTCAGTAGCACTTTTCATTATAATTCTTTTGTGGATTTGTCCTTGAAATTTTATAAGTACCTATAAGTTTAATCAAAAGGGACATTCGTAGTCGCTTGAGCATTTCCGAACATATGTGAACTCAATCAATCGTATTACCCCTTATCAGTAACAGATGTTTTCGGGTGAAACCAATCCAACTATATTGAAACATGCTTAAGGGGGGACTCGTTAGCATTTTACCTTTAGAAATCTGAACTTGTTCATAGGTTAAGCTCTTAGTTGAGTTGTTTGATTTTGTAGCAAAAGCAAATTCTTGATGTTCAGGGTCATAAATCTAAATTTCACGCAACTTCTCGAATTACAATTTTATCAAAATTATCAAAACCTTTTCTTGGTCCTTCCTTCTGCAGATAGAAATTCAGCAAAATTTGGATGGTTCGTTACTTTGATTGTACTTGCGGCAGTAGCAGCAGCTGGTTTGGCTGGTTATATCTTCTATAAATATAGATTCAGGGTACGCAGTGTAGACTTTGAAATCTATACATACATGATACAATCATCGAAACACATACATCTAAAAATGTCTCGTGTTATAATTTGCAGTCTTATATGGACTCGGAGATATTGGCAATTATGTCACAATACATGCCACTTGACGGCCAACAGAATAACCAAGTAGTCCACCATGATAACGAACCTTTACGCCCAGGCTCATCCATATAAGGTTAGTACTACCCTGCATTAATTCAAATTATAGCATATTTTAAGTTATTTTTGAACGTTTTCTGTAACTAATCGTGTGTTGTAACGTACTTGACTAAGCTGAATAAATTTATTTTGCGTGTTTGTGTCCATGTTTGCAGAGAGAACCGCATACACAAAAAGGAATCTCTGAAGTTGAAGGATCTCGACAATGTTATCACTTTTTTTTCTTCTCTTCTGTAAATAATATATTGAGATGGAAAGGGTGGCTTAGAGTTTCGAACTTACACCACCAGATAGGGAATAAAACTAAAACCTGGATGTTCAATACATATATGCATTTAGAGAGGTTTTTGTAATTATTGAGGCTAGGTCTCCTACTGTCATAACGTGGTTTCGTCCTCGTATATATGCATATGCATATATATATATATATATACACATAATAAAAGCAGATTCATAGCAAAATAAAAACATTTGCTTTGGCAGAAACAGTGTTTTTTTCTTTCGTCAAGCTTTACCAGGACTCATTCGTTGGTCGGTCAGATGGAATCACAAGAGGAGCACCAAAGACTAAAAGCTTTACTGTGTAAGCAAATGCCTTTAATACTTCGTTATGCCTATAAATTTCCAAATACAGAGATGGAAAAAGTTTCTGAATTAAATCATTTACGAGTACGGATTGGTTTTTGAAACATCTTCTAGACGAATATATAATTCAAACACGAGTTTGCAATGTGTTTATTGTTCAAATTTTCGATAATGGATATGCATCGAGACTTGATTCTTATACCACGACAACGAAAAAAGGAACAGATGCCCATTATTATACTAAAAAAATAATAGGCAAACCACCTGACAAAAGTTACACTAGTAACAGAGATAATATCATCCACTTCATTTCAATATTCATTCTACAACATGATTAGAGCATTAAAGTTCTAAACTAAAAACAAAAAGCACGTTTCAATATCATTGTCAATTACTTGTAAATGAGTTAAGTTGCAAAATCTTTTCAAACCCTGATAAACATCAGCAACAAGCAAAATAACTGAGATTACTAAAAAGATCCGGTCCATCCAAGAGCCAAAATTCTTGCAAATTGAACATGTATATGTATGGATCATCACCAAACAAACCGTATCAACCCATTCGAAGTTTTTATTCAACCTTAGCCACAACCCCAGTGGACATGCTGGTATCCGCAACAGTCTCCATAACAAACTTCGCGAACTTATCCTGCGACGATTGCAATATGTAAATTGCAAGAATAAATGTCAATACCATTCCCGACCCAAACAAGACATAGAAACCGGTGGTCACGTCAATCTCCGACCTCTCTTCCCACATATATCTAACGAGCACGTGCTTGGGCCAAACCTGCTGGTCCCAGAATTGCTTACGTATATCGGGATGAAACTCAACGTATTGATGTGGCATGTCGACGACCTTCGCAACGACACCAAGCAGATCGTTTCCGGAATATCTCAAGTGGACATCGATCATTGGGATTTCGGAACTCTTACGATTTATCACAAAAAGCCATGGTACCAAAAACTTCTCTCTTCCGACTTGGAGTGATATTTTTAATGGATCAGCACCAGTGTAACCAGTTGGTTTTGCTATTGGAATCAGTACCTAAATCAAGTAAACGATTGAGAGTATTATCACAGGGAAATGAGTGTCAATAAGATGTGGATTGGGAATGATATAATACTGTGGACAATAATCCCCTATGTTATCGAGAGAAAATGCACGAAGGGGAACTTTCTTACTGTTAGATTATAAGTTGGTTAAATTTTGTAATGTGATCAAACATCTTAAAAAAGGGGTAATAGCAGACTATGACCAAAAAAAAAGAGAGCAGATACTACAAAAGAAGCAATGTAAGCTAAACATCATAAGTGAGATTTTAATCCTCACTAAACTTGGAAATATTCTCTAGATATTTTTTTCACAAGTAGCCGAAAGTGTAGTTTAGGAGGGTCTCTTTTTCATAGTCCAATTTGAGTTTCCTTGATCCTAAAAACCAAATGCCATCTTCTTAATATATCAAAATCTGATTCAATTAAACTCCAACGTTGAACTCCCCTCATCCCAAATACCTCGAATCCAACCCTAAACTTCAACTACTACAATTTTGAATCTGCTGCATTCCTAACACGCCAAATTCCCTTTAAGTTTCCAAATTCCCTACAATCTAACCAATTTCCTCTATCTAAAACGTACAAAATAAATTGACAAATCAAAATGAAGCACAAACCAAATACCATCAAGTACATCATAAACGCCCTTTCTGATTCCATATGCCATTAAAATCCCATCAAAACAAACACAAATTTACCCCTCATTCCAAGTACACCAAATTACATCCCACATTCCAAATTTTTGCAATCCTCAAATTCTATCAAATTTTACTTCCAAAGGCAATGCTGGGCTTCATTTGGTGCAAGGATTTCTCGTCCAAAAATATAAGGAAAAGGAAAATCTCTTTACAAAATATCATGGATTTAAGAACAACATTTTCATCTCAGTTACATTTTCTCACAACAAATCCTTACACCAAATGCAGCCTTAAGATAATGACAAATGAAAATGTTTGCATCTTTTTAATGGCATCAAATCTTTTCTTCTACATTTTCTCTTAGACAATACAAAGAGCATGGTGAACTCACAGAGCTAGTCATTTCTCTCAAGTATCATTAAGAATTGTTTCTGAAGATCAATGATTACCACCATAGGAGTGAGGACAAATTTGCTTTTGAAAGAAATCAAGTTTTAAAATAACATTTTCATTGAAGTACCAAATATTTAAGATCCCATTTTGATTTCCTTCCATCACACAACACACACCAAACTCCATCTCCAATTCCAAATTCAATCAAATTCTCATCAACTCCAATTCCAAATTCAATCAAATTCTCGTCAAATTAAACTTTCGACTACAAATACCCTTCTGTCCAAAAATCACATCGCAAAAGCCTTGAGCCTCAACAAATTCCCCCCAAAACAGAAAAAGGTAAACCCTCAATTATCATCTTAAATCAAGTTTCCCAATATACATGCAGACTCAAAACCCTCCTCTCAAAACTATTAATTCGATCAAATTCCATAATTAAGCTCCAATTTCAAATACCCTCCACCCCAAACACTCGCCAAAGTCGTTTTTTCTTTCTGAAAATTAACTCCCCAAAGTCATTATAACCTCATAAATTATTTTTTCAGTTCCAAATGAAAAGATTGAAGAACAATAATAAGCATCACATCAAAAATCCCCAAAACTCTCAACTAATTCCTTAGTCCCCAAAATTGATAAAAAGTAAACCCCTCAATAATCATATTAAAATCAAGTTAAGTAACAAAAATTTCCATTAAAATCGCCATAGCCGTTGAAAGGCCCCCCTCTCAATTTCCAAATCCCATCAAACAAAACTCCAATTTCGAATACCCCAAATCCCTAAAACCTCA
The DNA here is from genome assembly GCA_001753735.1 of Embelia ribes. NCBI lineage: Eukaryota > Viridiplantae > Streptophyta > Magnoliopsida > Ericales > Primulaceae > Embelia > Embelia ribes. Next base: position 24,311 of record MKEJ01065509.1, read on the forward strand.
TCAGCTAAAATTATCAGTCCACCCAAAAAAACAAAAAAACAACAATCGCATTAAAAAGGGAAAATCAATGGACCTCGCGATTGACGGCGAATATGGGGCAGTGTCGGCCGATGACGTCATGCCAGAGGGTCCTCGTGGAGTGGTATTGGCTCATCTTGTTCATCGGCACTATGTCCCCCGGCCTGTAACCTAGTACGCTGCTAAAACAACCTAGTAACATTAGCGTCACCCACATCGTCACTACCGATGATCTCCACCTCGCCATCGTCAATCTTCTGTTTCTCATACTCTTTATCTATCTAGTGTATGTATGTATGTATGTATGTATATGTATCTAAGCTAGGTCTTTGAGAGGAAATGGTTTTATCTCGGAGAATTTACACTTTCAACCCATAAGGTCTTTGAATATTTCAAAATTCCCTCTATGAAATCTAAAATTATACACTCCTCCCAGTCATAGTACATGTTTGACTTACATGTGTAAAGACTATATTACCACTCACTTATTATCTTATTTGATTCATTCGAAGCTAGTAATTGGAAAAACTTGAGAAAGTTGTTCATATTTTTTAAAAAAATTTAATTTTAATCTGTCGACGGTATATGAATTTTCATCCACCAAATGAAGAATATATGTTTATTTGTGGTGATCTCATATATGAAAGTGGGCATATGTCCTCTATCTAAAATCGATGGTGTATGTAATTTCTACACCAACGGTGGATAGAAATTAAATTCTTATAAAAATTATTTGATTTATATATCATACAAAATATTTTCATAAAAAAATTAAAGGAATAGAAAATGAGTGCCGATTTAAGGGGCAAATTGGTAATGTAAGGTTCAATTATAGAATTTAAGCTTACTGTTACTTTGACATCAAAAGATTTGGGATTAAAATGCAATGATGCTGGTGATTACGGCAAGTGTCAGGAAATTTTGGGGGAAGATTCCAAAATTTTCAGGAAGGCAAAGTGTAATATATTCTTTTATCTTTCAATGCTATAATATTTAGATTGGTTTCCATTTAGTCCATACATTTACGATTTTTATAAATTAATTTATTAAAAAACGTAAGGGTTAAAGCGAACCTGCAAAGTTTCATTAAGCTAAACAAGTATCAAGATGATCAAGTTTATTAGAGATACAAATAAAAAATTTGGGAAGCTAAAACAATAATCTGGAATGCAAAATCTAAAATTCATTAGAAACTATATAGAAGATTAGATACAAAAGAGGGAGAAAATGAGTTATATAGAATTTTGATACTGAAAGATAAGAAGAGTATAGATTTTAATGGTGTGAGGTGCATAAAGAGTGAAAACGATAAGATTTTGGTAAAAGGTGAGCTTATCAAACAACGATGGGTATATTATTTTGACAATATTTTTAAAGGTGATTTGGAGAGTAATCTAGGTAACATTATTATTTCTAAGGAGGAAGTTAACCATAATTTTATACAAAGAATTAGAGAGTACGAGATTAAAGAGGCTTTAACGAAAATGAATATGAACAAAGCAATCGGACTGAGTGATATCCTTATTGAGGTTTATAAGTTTTGGGTAATGTGGGTATAAAATGGTTAACAAACTTATTCAATAAAATTTAGCACAATGAGAAGATGTCCAATGAATTGAGAAAGAGTACTTTAATACCTTTATATTAGAAAAAGTGAGATATATAGAACTGTTTAAATTATTGAGGGATAAAACTCATGAGTCATACTATAAAACTCTAGGAGAAAGTAATTGAGTGTAGGTTAAGACAGAGTACTATGGTTTTGAAAAATCAGTTTGGGTTCATGCTTGACAGATCAACTATTCAATTACTACAACAATTGATGGAGAAATATAAAGTAAGGAATAAATACCTACATATAATTTTATTAATTTGGGCAAGACTTATAATATAGTTCCAAGAGAGTTATATTGATGGGTTTTGGCAAAGAAATTGGCTCATCTTAAATATATAAATATCATTAAGGACATATATCAAAGTGCAATTACCAATGTCAAAACATGTGATGGCTTGTCGTCTAACTTTCCTATTACAATAAGGTTGAATCAAGATTCAACACTAAGCCCTTTCTTATTCGCAATAGTAATGGACGAGCTGACAAAATACATCCAAATCGAAGTGTCGTGTTGCATATTATTTGCTGATAATGTAGTTTTGATTGATGAGATTAGAGCATGTACTAATAATAAAACTGAAATTATGGGTACATACTTTAGAATCTCACAATTTTAGGCACAACAGGTCAAATTTTGAGTATATGGAGTGTTGTTTCAGTGAATGATGTATGATGGAACTGATTGTGGTTAATTTAGGTGGGGAGGTAGTATCAAATACTTATTATTTTCAATATCTAGGATCAATTATGCAAAGTAACAGTAGAATAGAAAGAGATGTCAATCAAAGAGTTCAAGTAGGATGGATGAAGTAAGAATTATATCGAAATTTTTTGTAATCGCAATATGCCTTAATGGTTAAAAGAGAAATTTTATGAGACTGTGGTATGACCAATTTTATATATAGAATTGAGTACTCGGAAACTAAGTAACAAAATAAATATAATTTGAGTGTAGTAGAGATGCATATATTGTGGTAAATGTATGGAAAAACTAGGGAAGATTAAATTAGAAATGAAGATATTCGGAAGTTATATATCTATCTAGTCATTTGTATTTGTATCATAGTTTACATATTGCTCAATAGTGGTTGTGATGGAGATGCATATGTTGTCTAGGTTGTATGTATGTATAGTGGCTTAATCAAATATAATATTGGTTTGTAAGAAATAGTGTTTAATGAAATGTAGTTGTCATATGTAAATGTCAATGTATGCATCATATATTACATGTTGCAAAGACAAGAAGCATACCAATATAATAAGGATGCAATCTACAACAATTCAATAGTATATTGTTATGCCTAACCAAATTCTATGACAATGATACATTACAAAGCCACGGCAAATTCAAAGATATTTCCAATTCTTACATTGCACAAAGCATTAACCATTGCCACATTACACAAAACAAAACAAGACATTGCCAATTCCATGCCAGACCAAGTTCAAAGACATTGCCATATTGGCATATTGCACTAACACAAAGCATTAAACATTGCTATATTGCACAAAGTATTAAATATTACACAACACATTAAACATTGCCATAGAATAAGAACAAGATATATAACAAACTTTGGAAAAAAAGCATTAAACATCCAAAATACATTGTTAAAGTTCTTGTATTGCCAAAGCAACATCCAAAATACCTTACATAGAATAGAATAAGACTAGAACAAGACTAAACATCCCAATATTACACAACATTAGCCACTATTTTTTGGCCTAGGTGTTACAAAGCCGCCCTTATTTTGCAACTTCTCTCTCTTAATATTGAATTAAGCTTTCTTGGCTTCTTAAAGTGCAACTGTAGTGATATAGAGCTTGCCTTTGTAGTGAATTTGACTCTTTGGCAATGGACCTGGAGGGGGTTTGAGTATGTATGCATGAAAAGAGCTAGAAGCATGTAGAACATTACCAGATTATTGTGTAGATATTGTTATTATCACTTCTTCATCATCCTCTTGTGTCAAGTCTATGTGGGGTGCACCTAGATTAGTCCTTTCCTTGATTGGTTCGTGATCATAGAACTTCTTATCAACTGCAAGTATTGTAGTTTAAATATTAGCACAAATAAGTTAAACCAGATTAAATAAATAGAAGAAATTGACAAATTCAACAAGTATTTACCTTGGGTTTTTAAAGAACTTATGTTCCTTGTACAGGTTGTGCAGAGTTTTGACTCTCTAATCCCCACAAGTTATAAATGAAGGCAATCTCAGACTACAACTCTTCATCATATAAACCCTCACTCTCTATTTCCATTTTATTCTTATTCTTCTCCATTTTAACCTCCATGTCTCTGTCTCCATACCAACTTTCTCTGTCTCCATCCTTTCATTCTCCATCTCCTCCAATGTAATGTCCTCAGAAGAAGTTTCATCAACCAAGTGTTCTTACTTGGTTTCCTATTTCATCTTTTTAGCTTCATGCATCTTTAGTCATGTACCACAACTTCTATTGTTATGCCTTATCTAACCACATTTCTTACACTTCATTATCATATCCTTCTTGCTAGCCTTTTGAATGTCATTTTTTTCTTCTCCTTTTCCTTTTGTTCTTTATTCTCATATGGATCTCTTCTTATAACTTTCTTTGGCCTGCCAATTTGGACACCTACTATTGAAGGGAGCAATTTTGACTTGTTAGTTTTAGGCCACAATTCCTTATCTTCACATGGCATCTGCACATTAGAGTATGTCCTGAGGTAGGCTTCTCTACTATAGTATTTGTGTACATAACTTTCTGGTGCCTTATTCAGGTAGTTCATTGCCCATTGTATGCACACGTGGAATACCACAAAACTCCAACCTCCTATATCCATATTTTTTTCACCTGGAAATCAACTGCATGCCTAGTACTATCCATACCCCTTACTTCAAATCCTTGTCACCATTCAATTCTAGAATCCAATTATGAGGCTTAAATTTTATCAATTCTAGTGTCTTTTGAATATTAGGGCATAGGATATCCTATAACCATAAGATTGAAGTTTTTTTCCTTCCAATCATATCCATAAGGCATTACCTTATCATCTTTAATATCTCAATTATAGACTTCCCTCTAACCTCCACAATGACTAAATTAAAACTCACACCAATTATTCAACAGAATATTACATTTTGAGAATGTCTCAGTTGTTCTCTGAGCCACTCATATGCCTCCTTATCAACTCATTTCATCTCTTCCAATGTAATGTTGTAATGAGGAGTTGTGCATACCCTTGCAGCTTGCTACAACAAATCCTTCAAATAAAGCCCTCTATGCTTCTACTTAAAATTGTTATACAAGTGTCTTACACAAAATATGTGCTCAACTCCAAGTAAGATATCCTCAATTACTTTAATCTGCTCCTATAGCAGAAACCAAACAATGCATAGTTGTAACATCTAAACATAATTGATATGTAATTAATCCCAGAAAGCAGTATTAGTTACCTTTTACTTATCTGAGATGAATGTGTATTCATGAGTCAATATCTGCAAGTCTTGCCTTAACATCTCAAGAAATTATATCAAAGTTTTGTAGTTCTCAATGTGTACAACCCCATAAGCAAAGGGGTAAATACAATTGTTAGTATCTATGCAACAATATTTAAAAGGACCCCCCCTTCCCCAACTAGGCCCTGTAAGGTGACATCCATCAATACCAATTACAGGCCTACAACCTTCTAAAAATCCCTTCTTAAAGGTTGCCCAACTAATGTACATACATTTGAATATAGACTCCCCATTGGGCCTAGCTTTTTCTCCAACTTTGAGCTCAACAGTGGTCCATGATTTGACCTTTTCATCTCCTCAGTATAGCTCCACAACTCTGTAAATTGCTCATTTGATGTCCCTTTAATCATGTCCCTAACAAACTTCATAGTTTTTTTTGTCTTATTTGTAACATCCCGGAAATTTCGGATTAATTTTTCACATTTATTATAATATTATGAAGTATATAATATTATCATTGCATTATTGACAACAAAAGTACATTAAGTGTTGAAGAATAAAGTATGAAGTGTACAAAGTATATACGAGGTATAGAAGTATTATCGAAAGAAGAATTTGAAGTTATTATGTAATGATAGAAGAATCGAAGTAAGAAGAATACCCTATTAATTTAGACCGTATCATGAAGTTAAAGTTTAATATTGTTATTGAAGTAAATGAGGTGTCGAGACCTTATGAGAATTAGTACAAATGTAGAAGTATTTTATTTTGACTCTAGGATATATATTTTAGGTGCCTAGTATGAGTAGAATGAAGTTTGAAGTCGAATGATGAAGTTTGGAATTGAATAGAGCATTTTATTCAGTTTTGGACTGAGCTTTAACAGTCTGAAGGCACTATTCGAACGGTACTTGGAGCTGTTCGAATGGTGGGATCATGCCATTCGAATGGCATGGTCGGGACATAATAGGATGTTTAAAATTAGATTTTAGGCAGTATTGAAGGCTTATTTTTACACAACATAAAAATAGATAAGAGAGGAGAGAGGGAGCCACAAAAACCCTGGACATTTAGGAGTTCGTTTAATCTAGCTCCCGAAGCATAATCTCAAATCCAAGGATAGATTCTCGCTTCTCTTGACATAAAGCTCATTTTGAGATAAGCTACGAACTCTCTCTTGTTCGTTCATCATACCTAGGTTTTTGTGCCTAATTGGCATGTGAAATTAAAGTTGATTATTTTCATCTTTATGATATGTAGACCATATTTAAATGTAGGTTCGAGGTGATTCAAACTCATTTGATAGATTGAACCCAAAGGGAAGAAGAATGAGAAATTGGGGCTTTTCGAAAATAAGCTCCTAGAAGCAAATTGAAGCCGTC
>MKEJ01065511.1:0-35057 GCA_001753735.1 Embelia ribes
ATTCACAGATATATATATATATATATATATATATATAGAGAGAGAGAGAGAGAGAGAGAGAGAGACTATAGAGCCAGGCTCCAAAGTCTAGAGAGAGAGACAGAGAGGGGTTTGGCAAACAAGAAAGGGATTATGGTAAGGAGACGTTTAATTTGGAAAATTCTAAGGTTCAATTAATATTAATTATATTTACAGTCCCTATTCTTTATCCCTGATTCCATTCGGTCCATATAATTTCAATGAATTGTAGTAGTCCCAAGTTTCGAAAAACTGAGATAAATTGGTTCCTATTATGATTTTGAAGTCATTTCAAGTGCTGAAAATTATTTAAGAATATTAACATGTAATTTCTTTTCGGTAAATAGTATTTATGATCATTCATTTTGAAATTATTTTCGAATTTGGATATTTCCCTGTCTCTAATTCACTGGCTAAGTTTACATTTTGGGATGTCCTAACTTATTTCATTTGAAAGAGAAAACAAAAAAAAAATATTTTACTTTTGAACCCTTATTTAATAATATATCTAAATGAATAGATGCAATTTTTTTTATCTCTTTCAACGTTTAATGAAGCAAATTAGAAAATAAATTAATTATATCAATGCTTTGACCATATTAATTGTAACTTTCTTGACTCATATGGAAAAGCAAATGGCCTATCAAATAAGATGGAAGGAGTGCTTTAAGTATTTGAAAAAACTACAGAAGCAACCAAATATTTCACTTTAAATATTTAATTAGACTTTAGGGACCAAATTTGTCATTTTGCCACAGCTTTAGGCCTGTTAATGTTGTATTGGATTGCAAATGACCCGAGCCGAGCCGAGCCGAGCCCTGATTTGTTTAGAATGTGTGTTTAGGCTTGACTCGTTATTTAATGAACCTTAATTTTTTGTTTAAGTTCGGCTTAAGCCGAGCCCGAACCTATTCATGAATATTTTAGATTTTTTTTAGATCAATACATATTAATTATTATTTCTCTGTTAAATAATTAAATAAATATTACTAAATTGAATATCTTACAAAAGGGTCAACTAATAACCACATACTATCAGATATATCAACTAATTGTAATATTTTATACTTTTTTTCAACTTAATCTTATAAATACGAAGGGGCAAAATTAAAAAAATGCATCATGTAGATATTATGACAAGTTTTTCTCAATTTATTAGATTTAGTGTGAATTATACGTGTTTTTATAAATGAACTAATTTCTCTAATTTGAAATATATACATAAAAATACAATAACCAAACGTTCTGTGCTTTTAACGAATCAAATCGGGAATTATTCAAATTCGGCTTACTTATCTAATAAGCTTTATTTTATTATTCAGATTTGGTTCATTTTAATAAATGAGCCTAAATCGAATATTTGACGAGGCGAGCTCCAACTTGTTCATAAATGCTTTGAATCATTTGCATCCCACTATTGTAGCTTATGAGGTCCAAATAGAATTTTTGTTGAAACTATGCAACCGCTAATGTAATTCACTCTTTAACTAAATCTCGGAAAGGATCGCGCGTTTAACCCCAAGCTTGGCAGTTGGGAATAGTTATCAATCAAAATAATAAATAAATTAACAATAAATGGGAGCTGAGCGCGTCCGTTGGGAATGTTTTGCCGTTGACGCGTTGATACTCGTGACCTTTTCTTTTAAAATTGATAACAGTAAATATTTTTTATTTATTTGCTAATGTCAAAATTTAAAAACTTGAGGAAAGTCAAAAAGGAAAAAGTAATGTGGATCTTTGTCCCGTCGCTATTTTTTTTTTAACAAATATTTCCTCCATCCCAAATTTTTACTTTCTTATGAAAAATTCAACTTATTAAAAAATATATTAGTAAATAAGCCCATCCATAAAATTATTATTTTCTTATTTCACAAATTATTAGTTAAATTTAATCGACTTACAATTTTTTAGAACAGAGTTAAATAATAAGTTTTTAAATTTTTGAATAGTCATAAATAATTAGATTTGCCGATGTTACAATGTCTTATTTTTGCCCTTATTTATTGTAAGTAGCAATAATGGTTATTCATTTGAATTTTTATTGCTAAAGATAAACAGTAAAAAATGTGCAATAATTTTTTTGGCAATCCAAAAGTCAATATGCACCTGTTATTTATAAACAAATGGAGTATTAATTTTACTAAATATACCCCTCAATATTGAATAAAATAAAACACATTAAATATGAGTAGCATAGGAAATTCAAAATATTTTTAGATGTAAATTATATTTTGTAAATCCTAAAATGAAAAGAATTGACTAAATATTTGGGATGATAACTTATCAATTATATGAACATATTAGAATTACAAATTCTACTAGTGAATAATGATGATATACTATTATTAGGATTAAAAAGAGTGAGACATATAATGGAAGGTTGGTCACAGTGATGGAGCTAACTTGACCTTTTTCTAATGATGGCATTCTTTTCCTCTCATGAAAAAAAAACCTAATTCACCTAATATTTCCTGGAGATGATGCGTTTTTGCTTCCAATACTTGCTCTGAGTCCTGCTTTCGTTTTTCCTCTCACAATTTTTTAGCTTATATGCACAACATTCTCATGCTTCCGCTCTCGCTAGATGGACTAGTGACTTTGGAACAAATTAGGCTTTAATACCCTAACTTTCTGGATATATTTAATTTTAGTTCTTATATTTATACTTTGTTTTCTTTCTTGCCCCAAAAAGATATAGGGTAACAATCAAGTGTCCGATCACAGATTCTTCTAAAAAAATACAATTGATATTTTAACTCATATGGCTCCATCTTGAACTCTAATTGGACAAATTTACGAAAAAAACTCAAAATCCCTTTAGGCAAAAGCTTTTCAATTATATTCTCCCATATATTTAAAGAGTAAGTTTCCAGTTTAGGATCATATACGAACTCCCGAAGGTGTATGGTGTAGTTCCGAAGACTGAATTATCTTTCCCCAAGCCTCTATCTTCCAGATCACTTCTTCCATCTGAGGCTGTGTAAAGTCTCGAAAATTCTGAGTTAATTTTTCGCATTTATAATAACATTATTGATATTTATAATATTATTATTGTATAGTATGTATGGATATAGCGTAGCGTGTTATGCATGGATGCTTGGTGTAAAATTAACGTTGGTTAGTATGTGAAACGGTGTAGCGTTTGGCATTGTAAGTATTGTTTTTGGAATTGTTTGTTTGATTCAGTTTTCTGCTATGCTCTATTTTTTGGTTTGTTCGGCGGGGTGTCGACAACTTGAGCCTCCGGATAGCCTCTAGACCACTTCTATTCTGAGAAGGTATTTTCACAACAAAAAGCATCCGAAGGGGGGGTCTCCACCTGGTGTCTATCGTGGGCACATCTCTGAACAAGTAGCCAGACATCTCAATGTGGAAAATTCTATTTTATGCTTTATGACACACTTTTTGATCAAAAGTATTATTTCTCTTTTGACCTACAAAATTGAAGTAAGAGAGAGTGTGAGGGTGAAATATTTCTCCAATCTTCTCGCCTCATTATAATCTTAATATGTCGATCCTCTTTCGATAAAAAGTGGATATTTGCAATCCTTGAAGCTTGCAGAACGTTTTGAGGTAAGTGTTGCCTCTTGTATGGTTCATTCACTATTCATTGATTTTTGTGCCTTCGAGATACTTCGAAATAAACTTGATGCTTTTTATCCTCGTGATGAGTAGAGTATTTTCTTTAATAGGTTTGTTCCGATTCATATTCATCTTCTAGATCAAACTGAGAGGTAGAGAAGAAGGAATTTGGGAGTTTTCTACGTATAGCTTTTAGGTAACTTCTAACGTGATTAGAGGTAATAGTAGACATAAAATAATAATATAAGCATGAGTTTGTGTGTACTTTTATGTGTAATTATTGTATTGGTTTCCGTGCCTTAATTACGTATTTTAGAAGTAAATTACTTGCCTTATTGTTATTAAATATGTAGAATGAAGCATGTATAGGTGTAGATAATAAAATACATTAATATATGTATCATTCATTCATTGCGTTGGCATAGCATTATCATGCCATTATGAAAAGTGTTGATTTTGATAAATGTGAAGTGTTGAAATGAATTTAATGTGGAGAATTTGAAAATAAGATTTTCAAATGTGAGTTGACAAGTGTTGTTTTAAAATGTGTTGGCGAAGCATTTAAAGTGAAGTGTCGAAAGTGTTGTTTATACAAGGAAAACAATGAAGTTTAAATATGTTATTGAATTGAAAAGTGAAGGATTTAAAGTGTTGTTTTTAAGAAATGTGTTAAGTTGCATACATGGGGAAATTGAGTCATTTTCCATTTTTTTTCAGGACAAGTGTCGATCTTTATGTGGTGAAAAGCAAAGAGAAGGCTCGGTGCCTTACTGTGAAAGTGAGGAAACCTGTACAGAGATTTAACTATAATGGCGTCACTTGTACATGGCAGATTATAGTATAGGATTTATGAGGTAGCCCTTATTTTATAAAACGTGTTGCGATATTAGTCATAACTTTTTATTACCATGTGTCGTATTGCGTTGGTATTGGTGTCGGGTGGTGTTAAGTTTACATTGCATAGACATTACATTACATTCACTCCTACATATTGCATATTTATACATATTGGCACTGCATAGTATCATGTTTATCGTATTATTTAGTAGGCTAACTCGTACATTTTTCTCCCTATATTTGCATCATATTTATGTTGTAGGTGCGGAGGCAGGCAAGGGACATCATTGAGATTGCTCAGATACCATATGTATATAGTGTTGAAAGCTTACTGTTGTTATGATTTTGTGTAGTTTCCTCTTTATCATGATATATCTATTCGAGGCATAGTGTAGTTGATATAGTACTTTCATTTTATATTACTTCTTATTGTTGCCTTAAATGGTTAGGCGGTGTATTAACAGAGAACATGTTGTAATATGTGTGTGCGCGTATGTGTTGATCAAGTATGTAGCTCATTGTTTATGTTAACATGGAGTTTACTTTATACGTTGCATATATTATAAGCTGCAGGCAGGCTATAGTATTTTCTTTTTAGCGTACTCTTATATTGTTATGCTATAGAATGAGTTGTGGAAAGATTGGCGAAGTAGCATTATTTTCCTTTTCCTTTTCTTTTCTTTAAAACAAATATTTTTCCTTTCCTTTTCTTTCAAAAGGAAAAACACTCACCCCCCAGGTTTTTTGAAATTCGGTGTGTGACAGGTTGGTATCAGAGCTTAACCGGAGTTATGTAAAATATGGGTGACTAGCGGGTAGGTGGAGTTGAGAGTGTAGACATATTGTTTTCTTGTACTTGTGATGTTAGTATTAGTGGCGTCCATTGCAGTGTTGCATGAGTAATTTTTTGTAGTTGTGTTGAGTTTTCTTTCATGTGGAGGTGTTGTGTTGAGTAAAGGCATTTGTAAAGTGAACTTATGTTTTTCTTATGTTGTTGTTTGTGATGTCAAGTACAGTGATGGCAAGAGGAGGTGGTTGACGAGGTGGAGGTGGTGGACGTCATGGTGGTATGGGCCATGGGGCCAATATTCAAGGTAGTCATATTGTGGGATAAGGTATGGAAGAAGTAGAAGTGATGCGTACACGAGCCCAAGACGTGGAGATTCGTGAAGCCAAGATTAGGGAAACAAAAGGCATTCGCGATTTGGAATAAAATAACGAAGCGAGCATGGAGGAATATGAGGAAGAGATTCCTGATACTCGATCTCATGTTCCGCCATGTGCTCAAGTGAGGGTTGGTGATATTGGGGGAGCTCAACCGGATGCCTTAAGCTTGTTGAAGGCTATAGAAGAAGTGATGCAGACCTTTGCACGTAGTATGTGGGGGGAGAGTAGTGCTAAAACCTGAGTCTCGGAGGCTCAAATGCATTTTCGGAGGACAGATCCTCCTACTTTTCATAAGGATGAGGAGCCAATTGTTGCTGAAAAATGGCTTACGGAAGTGGAATGAAATTTTAAATCGCTCCAAATGGTAGAAATGATTTACGAATGGCTATGGAGCCATTCTATCTACTAGGGGAAGTAGTCGAATAGTGAAAGGGTCGAGAGGAGATTTGTGGCCAAGATGACATGACTTGGGAGGTGTTTCTGAAGGTGTTCTTGAATGAGTTCTTTCCCACTACTCTTTAAGGAGGAAGCGGATGGAGTTTGTGAGCTTGGTTTAGAAGACTTCTACCGTTCAGCAGTATCAACAGGTGTTTACTTGTCTTTCTCATTATGCGCCGGAGCTAGTTTCTATAGAGAGTCTTTGTACACAAAGGTTTGAGTATGTCTTTCGCTATGTAATTAAGATAGTAGTCATTTTGGGGCTTTTTGACTCGTATGAGAATTGTGTTAGTGCAACTATGAAGGTGGAAGAGAGTTAGTTGGACAGGTAGTGTGTGATCGATACTCGTCCTCCTTGGCCTCAGGGCCAATCTTTTATTTCTTGACCACTCATGGCTCGGGGTTTACTTCAGGTAATCTTGGCGGTAGCGGAGGTGGTGCTAGTATTGGTAGTGGAGGTGCTAGTTCTAGTATTGGTAGTAGTGGTGATCAGAAGAGATATCGTGATAGTTTTTCTCCTTCTTGTGGTAGGCATCCTCAGCCTGCTTGTTCTTCTGCGTCTAGCTCGACCGTTAGGGAGTTGGGATGCTTTACGTAGGCCAACAGGGTCACCTTACTCAAAACTATCCTAGTCCGATCATATGTCGCCTCTATGGCACGGAGAGGCATATGCAGACTTTGTGTCCTTTGGTGGTGTGTAGGCGATGTGGTGGTTGAGGACATATGCAGTCGCATTGTCCCGAGGGTTTCACGGTTCTAAGCAGTTATCCTCGACCTGTTTCATCTTTTATTTAGCCTGATATAGCCTCGAGGAGACTGTATATTCTACTCGTCAGGGTGAGGGATCGTCTTGTGGGGTAGTGGTGATGGTTATCACAGGGGTTTCCAACATGGTCGGACTTCACAGGCTCATGCTTTTTTTATGTCGCAGGCTCCGGATGTGACTAAGCCTTCCGTTGTGAGAGGTATAATTCCTTTCCTTTCTACTTGGGCACACGTATTGTTAGATCAGTACAATTTTGATGTAGAGTATCATCCTAGGAGGGCTAATGTGATAGCGGATGCATTGAGCCATAAGACTTGGTGTACTCTCACTTTTCTTGTAATGAATGGTGTGAGATATTAAGTGTATTGAATGAGTTTGGTTTAGAAGTGGTAGAAGCAGAGGGTAGAGTAATGTTGTTTATAATCGAAGTGCAATGGACTTTGATTTCTCGCAAGGTTGAGGTGGTATGTATTGAGAATGAATCCAATGCATATAGCATTCGTATTCTTTCTAATCATGGTCTTGATAGGTGGACCATTTCTGATAATGGCTGATTGCATTTCTAAAATAGTCTATTTGTTCCTAATTTGATTCGAGATGAGGTGCTTCGAGAATCTCATTATTCATGTTTGGCGGTTCTTCCAGGTGGCACAATACAGACATGTTTCATGTACGCCTCTTCAATTTTGGTGGCTTGAATGAAGAAAAATGTGGTGGAGTTTGTTTTGCATTTTTTGATGTGTCAGAACTGAAGGTTGAACACAAGCATCCCAATAGGTTGTTTCGTCGGTTGTTCATTCTAGAGTAGAAATAAGAGCAGATTACGATGGACTTTGTTGTAGATTTGCCAAAGTTGAGGCGTGGTTGCGATGCTATCTGGGTTGTCATGGATCGTTTGACTAAATCTGCTCATTTTATTTTGATGCGTACTACCAACTCAGTTTAGAAGCTTTATTGGATGTATATCGATGAAATCATTCATTTGCATGGGGCTCCCGTATTAATCGTATCAGATCATGATCTTCTTTTCACTAATCGAATCGACTTCCACCTCGCATGTAATAAAATTTGATGATTTACATGTTAAGGAAGATGAGTCGTATCAAATGAAGTTGATTCGTATTCGTGACTCGAAAGAGCAAACATTGAGGTGGAAGTCGATTCTTTTAGTGAAGGTATTGTGGTGAAGTGGCTCTAGTGAAAATATGACATGGGAACGTGAGGATGCGATGCAGGTGAAGTTTCTAGAGCTCTTTGAGAATTCCGATAAGCGTTTTATTCATTTATTTAGTGCATGCAAATTTCGGGGACGATATTTCCTAACATGGGGAAGATGAAATGTCCAAGAAATTATGAGTTAATTTTTCGAATTTATAATAATATTATTGATGTTTATAATATTATTATTGTGTAGTATGTCGTGGATATAACGTAGTGTGTTATGCATTGATGCTTGGTGTAGAGTTAGAGCTGGTTAGCGTGTAAAAGCGATGTAGCATTTGGCATTAGGAGTGTTTATTTTGGAAGTGTTTGTTTGATTCAGTTTTCTATTCTGCTCGGTTTTTTGGTTTGTTTAGCGGGGTGTCCAACAGCTTGAGCCTCCTGACAGAGGCTCCGGACAATCTTCATATCACTTCTATACTGAGAGGGAATTTTCACCTCAAAAAGTATCCCGATGGGGGTATCTGTCCGATTTCCATCACTAGCAAGCCTCAGGACAGGTCGTCGAATACCTCAGTGTTGAAAAATATACTTATGCTTTATAACACACTTTTTAGTCAAAAAGTATTATTTGTCTTTTGACCAACGAAATTGAAATGAGAGTAAAATATTTCTCCAATCTTCTTGCCTCATTATCATCTAGATCCGTTGATCTTATTTCAATAAAAAGTTGATATTTGTAATCCTTGAAGAGTTGAGACCATTTTGAGGTAAGTGTTGCCTCTTATTTTGTTCACCCACTATTCATTGATTTCCGTGCCTTTGAGATACGTCGAAATTAACTTTATTTTTTTTTTATATTCGTGATGAGTAGAGTATTTTCTTCTCTAGATTTATTCTGATTCATGTTCATCTTTTTGATCAAACTGAGAAGGAGGGAAGAGGGAATTTGGGGGTTTTCTACGTATAACTTTCGTGTGACTTCTAACGCGATTAGAGGTACAAGTAGACTAGGAATAAAATATAAGCATGACTTTATATGTGTATCTTTACATATAATTATTGTATTGATTTTCATGCCTTAATTACGTATTGGAGAAGTAAATTTCTTGCTTTATTGTTATTAAATGTTTAAAATGAAGCATGTGTAGGCGTAGATAATGAAATACAATGATATATTTATCATTCATTCATTGCGTTGGCATAGCATTTTCATGACATTATGAAAAGTGTTGATTTTAATAAATGTGAAGTGTTGAAATGAATTTAAAGTGGAGAATTTGAAAATGAGATTTTCAAATGTAAGTTGACAAGCATTGTTTAAAATGTTTTGGCGAAGCATTTAAGATGAAGTGTCGAAAGTGTCAGTATTGTTTATACAAGGAAAGCAATGAAGTTTAAACTTGTTGAATTGAAAACTGAAAGATTTAAAGTATTTTTTTTCAAGAAATGTGTTGAGTTGCATACATGGAAAAATTGAGTCATATTCCATTTCATTCGGGACAAGTATTGACCTTTATATTTTGAAAAGCAAAGAGAAGGTTCGGTGCCTTATGGTAAAAGTCGGGAAACCTGCGCAAGGATTTAACTATAATCATGTCCCACGTGCGTGGAGGATTATAGTATAGGGTTTACGAGGCAACCCTTATTTTATAAAATGTGTTGAGATACTAGTCCCACATTTTTATTACGTTGTGTCGTATTGAATTGGTATTGATGTCAGGCGGTGTTGAATTTGCGTTGCATAGATATTGCAATGCATTCACTCCTACATGTTGCATATTAATACATATTGGCACCTCATAGCATCATGTTTATCTTGTTATTTAGTAGGCTAACTCATGTATTTTCCTCCCTATATGTGTATCTTATCTGTGTTGTAGGTGCGGAGGCGGGCAAGAAATATCATTGAGATTGTTCGGATGCCATATGTGTATAGTGTTGAAAGCTTACTTTTGTTATCATTTTGTGTAGTTGCCTCTTTATCATTATGTATTGATTCGAAGTATAGTATAGTTGATGTAGTATTATCATTTTGTATTACTTCTTAGGGTTGCATTAAGTGGCTAGGCAATGTATTAGGTAAGAACAGGTTGTTATATATATATATATATAAAGTAAATATAGAGTTTACTTTATGCGTTGCCTATATTATAAATTGCAAACAAGCTATAGTATATTTCTTTCTAGTGCACTCTGATATTATTATACTGTAGAATGAGTTGTGGAAAGATTGGTGGAGTAGTGTTCTTTTCCTTTTCTTTTCTTTAAAACCTAATTTTTCCTTTCATTTTTTTTAAAAAGGAAAAATACTCACCCCCTAGGTTTTCCAGAATTTGGGGCGTGGTAGGTTGACTCCAGTTATCAGATGGGACTTTTCAGAGCTAACTTCAATACCTAAAAGTGTGGGTAGGGGGTTACCTACAAACTCTCCAATACTTAAGTAAGACAAGGTTCAGATGAATGTAAAGTACAACATACTGAAAGAAAAGTATTAAAGTATTGAATTATATAGTTTATGTAGAGAGAAAACATAAAATAATGTTTTAGCTGAAAAGTGACAGTATTTATAGTTCACAGTATCTGTACATCTGTCAGAGAATATTGCATCATTAGTCTCTGAATTCCTTGTTAATTTGAGAGTATAACAGAGTGTTTACTTCATTTATAGCACTACTCCCCTGATTTTATTATATTTACATATACATACTTATCAACTGCTCCCCTACTGCCTTAGGTGTATTTCCAATTTGATCATCCCGATGGAGTTTTCGGTTCGAAATAAATTTGTAGCTTTGGATAAGAAAAATAGACCTCAGGAAAAAGATTGTTTAGCTTCAAGAAGCTTGGGTCTGGGATTTGGACCTTAAACTCATAACTCGTAGCTTTTGACTTTGACTTCTGAGTTTTTGACTTCAGGTATCAACTTTTGACTTCTGATCTAAACCCCATAGCTTAATTTCCGGCTTCTGACCTCATGCTCTGGATTTGGCTTGGAGGGGAGATTTCCCATGGTAAAGCATCTTTTCACAACTATCTCATCACAACATTTAATGCTTTGGAAGACATAGAGACTAATTCAATACATTTGTCAGCCGTAGGCGGCTGTACATTTAGTTCACATTTTCCAAGGAAATGTGTGGCATTAATTATGATAACCGTATATTTTGTTCCTTCTCTCAATTTGCCTATAAATAGGAAACTTTGTGTGTCTCAATTTATTCATTTCTAAGTCCTTTTTCTAGAGAGAGAAAATTTACTTTCAATCTTTTTTAAAACCTCAAATGGATTTTTCAAGTAGTGATTCGGACATCAGCTTAAGTGACATTTTCCCTAAGAGAGAAACGATAACAACCCTGGAAGAGCGCATGGAAGAGTTCAAGGTTGAGCTAGCCCAGATAGACCAGGAGCTGGAGGAGCTAAAGCTCAGTCTGGAAAAGTATGATGATTTTCTGGTTCGTCTGGTGGTCCTGGAGGTGAAGGCGGTGGCCATGGTGGTCCAAGTATCTGCTATGGAGTAGGCACCCATTAGTCTTGGTGGTCCTCCCAAGGGGGAACCCCTAGAAGGTAGGGTAGCCTCCCTAAAGGCTGACTTTGTTGGGCTCGAGGTTACTTTTTAGGGGAGAGAACATGAGAAAGAGAGAGAAATATATATTACTCTCTGGGGGAGAATAAATGTGCATCCTTTCATATCCTAATTCTCTTCCTATAAATAACTTAAAATGTGACCCCATTTTTCGCATCAATAACTTCTTCTTCTTCTTTTTTTAATAGAGAGATCAAGTATTCTTCTAGATTTCGGAACCATGTCTCAGTCAAGTGAAAGCAATGATCCAAGTTTTAATTCTAGCAAGTTCAAATGGGGTAAGACCCAACATTCGAACTCCAAAATAAGATAGAAGATCGGGAAGATGAGCTATGGGATAAGAATCCCCTGGTTAAGTATGTTATAGAGGAGATGGCTACCACAGTGGCCCTGAAAGCTCACATTGAAGCTTTGGAGATCGAGTTGGCTGCTCCGAGAGCTCAGGTGTTGGAGCTAAAGAAGACCCCGAATGATCCAGATGGTCCCTAAAAGAGTAGGGGAGGATGAAAAAGGGTACAAGAGGATAGTATAACCTCATGTGTGTATCTAGAACAATTTTTCCTGAAATGTCTTGCTAGAACATTTCTTTTGATGTCTTTTTTACTTGTCGGAGTTATATTCCTTTTGTAATAATTATATGAATAAGTATTATTTTTCTTTACTTTTCTTTTATTCTTTACATCTATTGATGTGTTGCACATGAATTCATGTTTGTTTTTATTACTTTGTTACTCCCCAAATGTGTCCTTTTAATACCCAAGCGGCAAATTTAATGCCTATCAGTTAATCTTCCCAAATAGGACAAGTGCTATATACAAGCATCCATTATAGAATTGACAGTTGTGCTACTAATAGAATGATCCTAAAAGGTTTATTCATATTAATGAAAGCATTTAATACCCTTTGCTTACTCCCATCAACTTGTTCTATAAATACAAATTTCACCATTATTTTTCTTTTATTTTTACAGCTTAACTTCTAGAGAAAGAAGCATAATTTAGTCAAATCTTAACTGAAAATGTCTTCTTCTGCCCCTATTTCAATTCATTTTAATGGCTCTTCTTTTGGAGATGATCCTATAGATCATCTGAACCAAGAAATCTATGATCTTCGTATGAAGTTGGAGGATTTAGAGGAGTGCATCAATGAATTGGAAATAGAGCTGGAGTTTATAAAGGATATGGAGAAATGTGTTGATGACTTATTGTTTAACACCTATTGGTTAGATAAGTTTGAATATTTGGAAGCCAAGGTAGACGCTCTGGCTTCTGGCTTATTGGATTGCCCAAATTTCTGGGTATCCCTGGTATTAGACATATTAGGAAAATAGAGAAATAAGATAGGAGAGTTTTGATATAAAAAATTTCAGAATCATTAATTTGTATTTTGTCATCGAAGGCCTCCTGTTGTAAAAGAATTTAAACGAAAATTTCCCTTTTTTTCCCCATATTTTGCTTTGTTCTATTTATGCACTCTATTTGTGTTTTGAAATGAAAATTTTATTTTTTGCTTATCCCAGGGGTGTACCCCAATATTTCTTCCTAACTACTGTGAATATGCTCATCATGGTTCAGAGTAGTTATTGCTAAGTATGTTGCTTTTAATGTGCTGCTTGGTTTGTGTCAGATTGTGTTTTTTACATGTGTTATTATTTTATTGGCTATATAAATTTGGCATGGATCTCGTTTTCTGGACACGTAGAAAATTATGTCGGCTTATAGGATTTATAGGGCTATAACAAGGGTTTGGTAGTTGTAATGGCTCCCCATTTCTTTCCTTGAATCAATATACTATAAATAAGTGGAGGATAGAGAAATTTTACTCATTTGCTACCTGTAGAGTTTTAAAATCTTCGAGATTTTCTCCCTCTAGAAAATTTTTCTCTTCCTTTTTAGTTTAGTTGCTCCCCAAATCTACCGTGAGGAATATCAAATTCGAGTACAAAAGCATATAAAGAGAGAGAATCTTCTTCGATGGCCAAGGATCCGATGGTTGTGAGTGGATTAGGAGCTTCCAGGCCTCTATCAAAACTAACTTATTCGGTATACCTAAAATATGTTTGCAGATTTGATGAAAAGAAAATTTTAGAGGAGAAAAGGAGAGGAAAAAAATTGACTGTCAGGAAGTGACTTACAGATGATGAAGTCCTAGGTATACTACAAAGCAATGGTGATGAGATTGGGGTTTGTCTTAGCACTCTTTTTTCTAGGGCGTTGTCTCTTCCTCTCTCTACTCTATTAATTTCATTTATACAAACTTTAAAAATTGCATTGTCTCAACTTACTTTGAATATATTTTGGATATTCAGAGGTATTGAAATTTTGAATAAAACAGTTGGTGTTAACTTGGGGGTTGCAGAAATTGTGTACTGCTATTTTCTTGTCCATTCGAGAGATGTATGATTTCTGACCCCTAGATACTCAAAATGAATAACGTTCTCACTCCCTTCCTTTGACAAAGGCATTGAGAATGATTGGGTTATCATGGGGGCAAATGGGCTTCTGAAGATGATAAGACTTTAATTAATAAGGGTCCCTACAGTAGAGGGAGGCCAACTTTCTCTAAACCTTAAGAGGATAAAATGGTTGACTTGAGAAAATTTTTTGAATGGAAAGGTCCTAGTGAAGCAGATAAGCATGCTTGATGTCCCTATTGGTAGTTTAATTCGGATTAAATTTCCTGGTGCATTGAAAGAGGATGACATTGAGGGAGAGGCTATAAAAAGAAAAAAAAGAAAATAAGGTTTCACCAGAGGCTAAACAGCCAGAGGTAAGATAAAGTAAGAAAAAATCGAAGGCTAAAGAACCTTCCGCTGATGACATCACAATCGCGGTTGCCAATCTTATAGAGGTGGCTACTACCTCGGGTAATGAGATGGTCCCTTTGGTAGATGTGGGTTATTTCTAGCTTACTGTGAATGATATACTTCCTTTGCCATTCAGGTTGTTCCTACTGAAGTTGAAGAGGAAGCAATGAAGTTTTTGGATGGTAATCCACAAGTGAATTTTGATATACTAACCCAGTTTGGATATGACTTGGGCGATGTTGGGGGAGAAGAGGAGGAAAAGAAGGGAAAGGATGGAGTTGATCTCTCCCATCCTTTTCATGAAGAGAATGTTGCTAAAAGAGATGACCAGGAAGAGGAGTTGAAGGATAGACCCATTTGAGCCTGAAAAAGGGAGTAGTGATATTGAAAGTGAATTGCCAGAAGAGAGATATCGTCCGTGTCATATTTCTTCTACTTTTGAGTGGGTTGCTATCTTTGATGGACATCATAAAACCTATCCTGGGTTTTACAAGAATCTATTCGACAAATCTTTAGAGGCTTTTTATGCGGAGGGATTGCGGTACCTTTATATGGCAAGTTCTTCCTTTGTCGCCTGTGCTTTCCTTATCCCTTTTTTCTTTTTTTTTTTATTCTATATTTTCTTCTTAACAAGGTACTTCTGGATTAGGGGAAGCTGATGTCCAAACATTGCCTTAAGTATTAAAATCTTGAGACCAAAACTATTCAAGTCCGAGTTGCTGTGGATAACGAGATCTATCTTTGTGATAAGAAGATCACCAAGATTTCTAAGGATGCCAAAACACCTTTGAGAGAAACGAGGCTTTGGAAAAGTAAATAATAAGAATGTGGCAAAACAAAATATAAACTAGCAAGTTTATCTTCAAAAGTATGTACAAGAAAGTATCTGAGTCATTTCAAGGATGCCTCTCGCTAGCCTCCGCACCTACAACAATGTTATGATACAAAATGGAAAAGAGAGTTGCATGAGTTAGTTTACTAAATAACACGATACATATGATGCTATGTTGTGCCATAAGGTGTAAAATGCTACATATAGGAATGAATGCAATACAACTCGACAACTATTTCTACTTCACTACAACACTTCGACATCTAAAAGATTGGGACTAGCGAATAAATTCATTTTCTTCTAAAATAAGGTTCCTTTATAAACCTATACTATAAATCGCTCCCTTCGTGGAACGTTTATAGTTTATTTCCCTAATCAGATTTTCTGACTTTCACAGTAAGGTACTGAGCCTTCTCTTGGCTATCTTCTAAAACTTCATAATTTTCGACACTTGTCTTGAAAAAAAATAGAAAATGACTCAATACTTTCATGAATGAAATGTAAATTTCCTTCAAATATAACCATGTTCAAATTTCAAAATTTAACAATCAATTTCGTAAAACTTAGTTCTTCACTTCAATTATAAAGTTGAGCATCGGCTCCTTTATATAGAATTCAAAATTTTCTCTTCGCTTCTATTGAAAACTTCATTTACAAAACTTCAAATCCTTTAAAAAAAATTAATTCCAACTTCTCGTTTATCAAAAACATCATTTTGGTTCAAAACATGAAAAATGTCACTTCAATGAATAAAATGCCTGCGCATATGACAATGTAATTCGATATACTTTTAATCATGCTTCATTCTTAAACAAAAAAAAAACAAATTCAAATAACAAACAATTCATCTCTAATTCAATTCAAAAAATATGCTTCAACTTCATAAAATTTACACGTAAGGAACATACATAGACTCACACATATATTGAAATTTCGTAGCCTACTTGTACCTATAATTGCTCTAGAATCCACGCATAAGCCAATCTCCAAAATGCCCCAATTTTATTGTTCTTCACCACAAGGTTTGATCTAAAAAACGAACAGTATCAACCTTAACCTATATACAACAATGGTCTACTCAATACGAGGAATAAGAATAACAACTTTAATTTCGCGTACGAACTAGGCACAAAAATTGAAATATTATGAACAAACAAGGCAAGGTTCATGATTTACCTCAAAATGATCCGAAGATAAAGAATCTGCAACTAGAAATCGTTTTCGGCAAAATAGGGCTTCAAAACTCAAAACATTCGTGCTCCCTTCTTTCTTTCTCTCTCTCTCTAATTCAGATTTTTGGGGGAAAATGTATGAGGAAAATAGTGTTATTTCACGCCACTTATTGTCAGTAAAAAATTAGTTGGATCGATCCATTATTAGATTAATCAGTTCCAACTTTTGGATCGATCCAACAACTAATTGGATCGATAGGACCTATGGGAATTTTGAGTGCTCCCAATTCAGGATGAAAATTACTAAAAGCATTATAATCAACACTAGACATGAATAGACTTGTTTTCCAAGTTTTAGAATATTGTTTGAGTGCTTGAAACTCAATTTACGCGACTTTACACATCTACCGGCAAACTACGACGCAACACCGCATCCAATCTGCTTAGCACCACGAAATCCAACTCTGGTGTTCCTATCAACACATCACGACACTATTCTACTTCTCTTCCATACTTGGCCCGTTATCTTAGTACTATAATGCACGTGCTAACAATCTTAAAGACACGACGTCTCGTAACAATACAACAACACTAAAGCCTCACACTTATACCGCATTCTATACTAATGCAACATGTCTTCTTACTTCAATACTTCTATAAACACGCTAAGACTTTTTACTTCTTTCTATAATACATCATGTACTTCCATTCTGCAGTGATGCAATAATAATATTATAATCTTCGATAATATTATTATAAATGCAAAAAATTCACTCGGAATTTCCAAGACATTACATCCTCCCCCTCTTAGAAAATTTCATCCCTGGAATTAGCATGCACTACAAATAAATAAAACCCTTATCGGAATTCTCGAAAAGCTCTGAAAACTTCTCACGCATCATATCTTCACATTCCCAAGTCATCTTTTTGTTGGAACCACTTTGCCACATTACCTTCACTAACCGAATATTCTTCCTTCTTAAAATTTGTTCTTTCAAGTCAAGAATACGAATAGACTTCACTGTATATGAGACATCATGTTCTATGTGCAAATCATCAAAATTCACTACATGTGAACGATCTCGAATATACTTTCTTAACATTGAAACATGGAAGATGTGATGACCACTTGATAATTATGGTGACAACTCAAGCCTATAAGCCACTTCACCAACGGCTTCAAGAATCAAGAAAGGTCCAACATACCTTGGTAATAGTTTTCCTTTCTTACCAAACCTCATAATCTCCTTCTTCGGAGATATCTTAAAAATACATGTTCACCCACCTCAAGTGACAAAGGACGTCATCTCACGTCCGCATAACTCTTGAAACAATTAAGTGCCATTTCCAACCTTTGTTTTATCATCTGGACATTATAAGTCATCTCTTATACCATTTCCAGTCCAAGCAACATACCATCACCAACTTCCACCTAACAAATAGGAGAACGACAAGGATGCCCGTATAAAGCATTTAATGGATCCATCTCAATGCTGGAATAATAACTATTATTATATGCGAACTCTATCAAGCTTACATGATCTTTCCATCCATCTCCAAAATCTAGGACGCATGCCCGAAACATGTCCTTAAGAATTTGAATTATTCGCTCAGACTGTCCATTAGTCTACGGATGAAACGTTGTACTCATCGAAAGGTTAGCCCCCAAGGCCTTCTGAAGACTTGACAAAAATCACAAAACAAAACGAGGATCTCGATTCGACACGATCGATATAGGAGCCCTATGCAAACGTATAATCCCATTGATGTTTATCCTACAGAGTTTTTCAATGAGTCAGTAGTATGCATAAGTATAAAGTAGACAGATTTCGCCAAATGATCTACAATACCAAAATTGCATCACAACTACATCTCGACTTTGGTAACCCTATAATAAAATCCATCGTAATCCATTTCCACTTCCACTAGGGAATGGGCAATGGTTGCAACAACTTACTGGGACGTTTATGCTTGGTCTTAACTTGTTGGTGTGTTAGGCAATGAGATGCAAACCCTTCTATATCCTTCTTTATACCGGGCCACCAAAAGTGATGAGATATGTCATAGAACATCTTCGTGCCATCCGGATGTACTGCCAAATGCGAAAGATGAGAATCTTAAAGAATGCCATCCTGAATCAAAATAGGCACATATAAATGACCCTGGAATTGCATTCCACCATCAGCAGCAATGGTCCAACTATCAAGGCTATGTTCTAAAATAATTTTAACTTGATAAGCATCGGATTCGTCATTAACTCTTTGTGCCTCTATCACACAAGTAATCAAGGCTGGATGAACCTCGATCGTAACTTTAACATACATCTGGTATTCCCCAGATGATACTCTAGATCAAAATTATACTAATCTAAGTACTCCATCCACTTCTTCTGATGCATATTCAATTCACGTTAGGTAAAAACGTACTTGAGAGATTTATGATCGGAAAAAACTTTGAATTTCTCTCCATTTAGATAATGTCGCCAACACTTCAATGCGAACACCACCACACCAAGTTTAAGATCATGAGTCGGATAGTTCTTCTTATGAATTTTCAACTGTTGAGAGGCATAAGCCACTACCTTACCAAGTTGCATCAATACACAACCCAAACCCTCCTTTGATGCGTCACAGTAAATGGTGTAGCTTAGACTTCGCTCTGGAATAATAAGAATTGGGGCCGACGTCAACAAATCCTTCAAATGCAAGAAATACTCCTTGCATTTCGAGTCCCACTTGAATTTCAACCCCTTGCGAGTAAGTTGAGTCTTTAGGGTCAACAAATGAAAAAAATCTCGAGAAAATCGACAATAGTACCCTCAAGACCTAAGAAACCTAAACCTCAAATACCGACTTCAGTCCCTCACAATTAGTAACAGCTTCTATCTTCGAAGGATCAACTAGAACGCCACCCTCGAAAATAACATGGCCGAGAAAATGAACTTCTCGCAACCAAAACTCACATTTCGAAAACTTCACAAAAAGTCTATATTTCAAAGAGTAGAAAGAACAACATACAAATGCTCTCGGTATGCCTTTTCAGTAGGCCAATTGATTAGGATGTCATCGATAAACACAACTATGAAACGATCAATGTAAAGACAAAAAATCCTATTTATCAAGTCCATAAATGTTGTCAGAGCATTACTCAACCCGAACGGCATCACAAGAAACTCGAAGTGTCCATATCAAATACGGAAAGCCATCTTCGGTATATCATCCGAACACATAATTGATGATAATTGGAACTAAGATCAATCTTCAAAAAGAATTTAGAACCCCACAATTGATCAAACAAGTTCTCAATTCTCAGCAAAGGATACTAGTTCTTTACGGTCATACAGTTCAACATTCGGTAATTTAAACACATTCTCACAGTGACATCCTTCATTGGCACAAATAATGTTGGAGCACCTCATAAAGAAGTGCTATCTTGAATGAGCCTTTCAACTTAAGATCATTGATCTACACCCTCAATTCATCTAACTCTATTGGAGCCAAACAATATAACGCAATAGTTATTGGCTCAATGCCCGGAATTAAATCAATAGAGAACTCGATTTCTCTCTTGGGAGGAAGATCACTCAAATCTTCGGGAAAAATATATACAAATTCTGAAACCAATGAGAATTGACTTCAACTCCGAAACCAATATGTCAGAAATGGAAAGACTAACTAACATAAATGTTAGACTAGCCAGCGACTTTCCAAATAAGGAAGTGATGGCTCACACTTTCCTTGATAAAAAAAAATCTCACTCCCGACGCAGTCACCATCAGTACTCTACGCTTCTCACAATCAATAATGGCATGAAAGTGAGACAACCAATATATGCCGATAACAATGTCAAACCCCAACATTTCAAACAATACAAAGTCGTACTTGGAAATATAATCCGCTATCACCAACTCACAATCCCAATACACAGCACCATTATGAAAAATATTCTCCCCATGAGTATTACCATAAATGGGAGTATTCAAATATTCTACAGATGACTTTAACATGCGTGAAAATTGTACAGATATGAAAGAGCATGAAGTACCAGTGTCAAACAACGCGTGTATCCTAGTAGAAAGGAATGAAAGTCTACCTCTCACAATAGATGGCTCAATTGCATTTGGAGCCTGCGGCATAGCAAAAGTACGAGCCTGCGAAGTTTGGTGCTGCTAAAAACCTTCGTAAAATCCCCTACCACCCCTGCAAGAAGATCCTTCTCCCTGATGAGCAGAAATAGACGGAGGAACATATGTCCTCCTCATAGCTACCTCAGATGGAATAGAAGAAAAAGTAGCTCCTCGAGAACTGCTCAAAATTGTAAGACCCTCAGGACAACATTCTTGCATATGTCCCCTATTACCACACCTTCACAATCTGTATGTGCCCCTCTGTGCCACATATACGACAAACATGAGGACGAGAACAATATCGAATGAGATGGCCCTGCTGACCACATGTAACATACCTTGATCCTTAAATGAGTGCGCTAGAAGTAGAAGAATGTATAGGCTGAGAATGCCCACCACAGGAAAGAGAAAAGAATGCATTTTGGGATCTCTTCTGACTACTACCACCTTCAAAACTCAAACCCGAACTTCTACCAACATTACTACCTACTCCGCCACCACAACGAATACTCATAACAACTCTCAAATCCTAATTGGAATGGGAACCAGAAGATTGACCTAGAGGCCTAGGAGGACAAACATCCAGAACCTGTTGTCTCTCGACTAAACTTGCCTCCACTTTCATCACTGCACTTACACAATCTTCATATATTTTGCGGAGTTCCGAAACCACAATTCTCTTAATATAATGTTGAAGATCATCCTTGAACTTACTAACATGTATCTCCTCCGTAGAAACGAGCTTCGCTGCGTAACGAGAAAGGCTCGTAAATAGCTTCTGATATTGTTATACAGTAGAATTCTTCTAAACAAGTCTTGCGAACTCCTTCCGCTTTTTCTACTGCAAAGTAGAAAAAAGAACTCCTTCAAAAATAAACTCCGAAAGGTCACCCATGTAATATTTCCATGGCCATGAATCTCCTTATAATCCTTCCATCACTCTCTCGCTCCTTCGTATAGGAAGAATGGCGCCACGACCATCTGCAAGTCATCATCCACCATCTGGAGTACGTTCAAGATGTGTTCCACCCCGCAAGCCAATGCTCTGCAATAATTGGCTCCTCTTCCTCTGTGAATGTAGGTGGATTCATCTGCCTAAAATTCATTTGAGTTTTTGAGACCGTCGTCTTTGCACTCGGTACACTCCCCGTCCTCATAGTTTGTGCCAAGTTATGCATAATCTCTTCCATAGCCCTCATCAAACTAGTAGCATCCACTTGAGCTCCCCCATCTTGATCAACTCTCACTGTGGCTATGGTGGAACATGAGGTCGAGCATTAAAAAGCTCTTCCCCATATTCCTCCAATCTAGCCTTGCTACTCTTTTCCAAGTCAGGAATACCCCTAGCTTCTCAAATTTTGGCTTTTCGAGCCCGATTACATCTTGTTTTCCTTTCTTCAATATCACGACTCCTAACATGACCACTCCGAGTACCAACTCTATGGCCTCGACCGCCGCAACGTCCACCAATCCTACCTCATCCACGCGTACTTTCTCTAGCCATACATCAGTCCACTTCACAATCAAAAACACAAAAAAGAACATAATTTTAGTTCTCAAACAAATGCCCTCACACTATGCAACACCTTCATAAAAGAAACTTCAAATCTGCTATAAATGCAACTCTTCATGTTGCAAATACAATGTACTCACTAGCAATCATTACTCATGCGATAGTACAACACATGCCTTAACTTCTAACAAAGCAACTACAAGCAAACAACATACCTACACTCTTCACCCTTTCCTACCCTCAAGATACCAAGGTTTATCTAACCTGGTGAAGCTCTGAATCCAACTTATCGCGCCCCGAATCCCATAAAATCCTAGAGGCGAGTGTGATCCCTTTTTAAAGAAAAAGAAACAAAAAATTTGTGTTTTTAAGAAAAGAAAATAAAATGGGATCTACGTCTACAACGCTATTTTCACTTCTCATTCTACAACATGAACTTTATAAGAGTATGCAAAAAGAAAAATATAAATAGCTTGTACATAGCCTGTATATCGACTCAAAAATAAACACCACGTTTTACAACTCCAACGAAGCTACATGCTTGAACAAATAATAATATATACTACCCACAAGTCTACATAGAATATATTACACTTTTGTTCTAGCCCAAAAAATCTCAAGGGCTACAACAAAGTATAATACAAAATACAACTTCTAACTACATCTTGCTTTGAAATCAAACTACAACATAACTTCAACTAAATTACTTCGATGTCCAAAGTAAATAACATAAATGTGTCCAAACAAAATATAAACTAGTAATTTTATCTTCAAAACTATGTATAAGAAAGTATCTAAGTTATCTCATGGATACCTCTCGTTAGCCTCCGCACCTACAATAATGTTATGATATAAAATGGAAAAGAAAGTTATACGAGTTAGTATACTAAATAACACGATACATGTGATGCTATGTGGTACCATAAGGTATAAAATACCACATATAGGAATGAACGCAATGTAAATAACAATGCAATGCAACTCAGCCCTGACTTTTACTTCACTATAACACTTCGACTTCTAAAAGATTGGGACTAGCGACTAAATTTATTTTCTTCTAAAATAAGGTTTCTTCATAAAACTATACCATAAATCTCTCCCTTCATGGAACATTTATAGTTTATTTTCCTAATCAGGTTTCCCGACTTTCACGGTAAGGCACTAGGCCTTCTCTTTGCTTTCATCTAAAATTTCGTAATTTTCAAGACTTTTCCCGAAAAGAAATAGAAAATGACTTAATAATTCTATTAATGAAATGTAAATTTTCTTCAAATATAACCATGTTCAAACATCAAAATTTAACAATCAATTTTGTAAAACTTCGTCCTTCACTTCGATAATAAAACTGAGCATTGGTTCTTTCATATAGAATTCAAATTATTCTCTTCACTTCTATTGAAAACTTCAATTAGAAAACTTCAAATCCTTTAATAAAATCAATTCCAACTTCTCGTTTATCAAAAATGTCATTTTGGCTTGAAACATGAATAATGCTACTCAATGAATAAAATGCCAATACTTATGACAATATAATTCAATATACTTTTAATCATGCTTCATTCTAAAAAAAAAACAAAACGAATTCAAACAAAAAACAATTCATCTCTAATTCAATTTAAGAAACATGGTTCAACTTCATAAAATTTATGCGTAAAGAACACACATAGACTCACACATATATTGTTATTTCATAGCCTACCCGTACCTATAACCGCTCTAAAATCCACTCATAAGCCAATCTCCAAAAAGCCCCAATTTCATCGTTCTTCACCTCAAGATTTGATCTAACAAACGAACATGTATCAATCCAAACCTACATACAAAAATGGTCTCCTCAACACGAGGAATAAGAATAAAAACTTTAATTTCATGTACAAACTAGGCACAAAAATCAAGGCATTATGAACGAACAAGATAAGATTCGTGACTTACCTCAAAATGTACTATATGCTCCGAGTATGAAGAATATGCAACTAGAAATCATTTTCACCCTCGGGAACTAATCAAATTGGGCTTCAAAGCTCCAAAAATTCGTACCCCTTCCCCCTCTCTTTCTAAATCATATTTTTAGGGAAAAATGTATAAGGAAAAAAGTGTTATTTCATACTACTTATTTTCAGTCAAAACTCATTTGGATTGATCCAACTAGTGTTGGATGAATCAGTTCCAACTTTTGGATTGATATGACTGTTAGTTGGATTGATCGGATCTATTGAATTTTGATTCCTTCCACCTTGGGTCGAAAACTTCTAAAAATACTCGTAATCAACACTAGACACCTATAGAAGTGTTTTTCAAGTTTTATAATATCGTTTGAGTGCCTAAAACCCAATCTACGCGACTTTATGCATCTACCACCAAATGCCAACACAACACCGCATCCAATCTAATTTGCACTACGAAATCCAACTCTGGAATTCATCTCAATACATCATGACAATATTCTACTTCTCTACCATACTTGGCATATTATCCTAGTATTACAATGCATGTGCTAATAATCGTAAAGACGCGACGTCTCATAATAACATAATACTAAAACCTCACACTTATGCTACATTCTATACTAATGCAACATGTCTTCTTACTTTAATACTTCTATAAATACGCTAAGACTTTGTACTTCCCTCTACAATGTGTCATGCATTTCCATTTTATAATGATGCAATAATAATATTATAAGCTTCGATAATATTATTATACATGCAAAAAATTAACTTGGAACTTTTGGAATGTTACAGGGGTATTCTCAAGGGTTTGGTGTAGGAATTCCTCTAAGAAAATTCATCATTGTTTAATAAGGTATGTGGTGGTTTGATGATCTAATAGCAATGAAACTTGAGGCTTTGATAGCTTAGATGTGTGGGTTGATGTATTTTAGAGTTTGTAGCATGTTTTGGTTGTGTTTGGAGGGATGTTTGGTCAGATTTTATAGATTTTATTTGTGTTTGCCACAAAGCAGTTCTTGTTCGGACGAGATGGCTTTGATCCAAATGAGATACCCTTTCATTCGGACTAGATTGACTTCGTCCAGACAAGATTTATCCTATTCTGATTAATTGATTTATATGATGTTTACATGGACAAAATAATTTAGATGTATATGGTAATGGAATATACCTTGTATATTGCTATAAACAATAGTACTAATTGAATGTTTGGAAGTGACGTAGATGGACATGTGTCGAAATGAAATTTTTAATAAAGAAAAAGACATGTCGAAAAGTGTTAAAAAAAAATAGTTTGTGGATGCATGGTACAAAGTCATTTGGGAGTATGTGTCGATTTTGATGGCTTCGTACTAACCTTGAACGAGTTCCATTGGGACTCAGGATAGGGAAGGCTATCCATAAGCCTTTACGTGTAAAGTCTCGGGATACAGTGCCCTAGTCGGGATACGGTACTCGTTGTCATTTGTGGTGTAGGAAGTGTTGATGTTTACCTTACATGTAGATTTATATAAGTTTTGCTGGTTGAGGATTTGGATTTATTCATATTTACATGTTTCACGATTTATGTCATATTTTATATAGTTGTTGTTTCATCACTATTGGATACATTGCTAACTTGTACTTGGTTGGTTATATTTTTAAATCATTTTCTTGAAAAATGCCAAGCAGAACTAAGTGAGGCTGACCGTGGGAAACAAGTTGTAGAGTGAAGCTCACTTGAGGATGACAGGGTCAACGAGACTGTGTTATTTTACTTTTTTTCTATTGTTCATTAGACTGATGTAGGTTGTTGGCCAACACTGTAGACTTTGATATTTCTTATGTTTCATGTAATAAGAGGCCAAAACATGATAAGGGCCGAATAGTGATTAGATTTTGCTGTCTTTAAGTTTTTCATGTGAACTTTTAACTGTTGAATAAAGGCTTCCTCTTTGGATTTTACTTTCATGTTGTTGTGGTTGGCTATTAAAATTATGTGGGCATTATAGAGCTATTGACAGAAAGTGAATAAGGACTCTACGCTCTTTTTCTACCGAAACAGAGGTAGCTAATGTTTCCAAGGCATCTTCATGGGTGTTCTGGGCTTAAATCACTTGTTGGATAGAAAATTCTTCAAATTCAATAGTCACTTCCATAACTTGTTTAAGGTATTCTTCCATTCTTAATGACTTGGCTTAATATGTCTCTGACATTTATTCAGCCACTAGCTGAGAGTTTGTGTTGGCCTTTATCTTTCTTACTTCTAAGTTTCTGGTTGTTTTTAAACCAAAGATTATGGCTTTATATTCCGCTTTGTTGTTTGTAACTGGGAATTCGAGTCGCACTGATTGTTCTGCAGTATTTCTATGAGGATTGATCAAGATTACCCCAATTCCTGATCTATTTTTATTCAATACTCCATCAACAAATAGCTCTCATACTCTATCTTCCATCCCTGAGATCACAATTTCAGGCTCTGCTGAGAAGTCAACAATAAAGTCAGCAAGTACTTGACCTTTAATTGTCGTTTAGGGCTTGTAGATAATGTGATAAGTTCTGAGCTCAATAGACCATTTTGCCATTCTGCCCGATAGATCTGCTTTTTTCAATGCTACCTAAATTGGTTATTTTGTATAAATAATTATGGAATAAGAATGGAAGTATCGTGGATGCTTCTTTGATCCAATCACGAGGGTGAATACCAACTTCTCCAAAGGTTGATCCCAAGTTTCAGAGGTCACTAAGGTTTTGCTGACAAAAAATATTGGTTATTGTTCTGACCCCTTCTCTCTAAATAAGGCAATACTTACAATGAAGCCCAAAAACTTGTTAGCTCTCACCCTGAAGGCATACTTTGAAGCATTCAACTTTAGCTTAAACAGTTATAAAGTCTAGAAAATTGCTTCCAAGTCTACTACATGATCTTCCTTTTCTTTACTCATGATCACCTTGTCATCTATATACACATCTATCATTTTTTCCAAGATGAGGGACACAAATTCTGGTTATAGCCCTCTGATAATTAGGCCCTGCATTCTTCAATCTTAAAGGCATAACATTGTAAGAATAGTTTTCAGAAAGACCTTTGAAGGAGGTTTCTTTATGATCTGCCTGGTGCATGTGAATTTGATGGTATCCAGAATATGCATATAAAAAACTCAAGAATTGAGTAGTAGTTGATGTATCAACAAGTTGATCTATCTTCGAGAGGAAGAAGGGATATTGAAGGCAAGCTTTTTTCAAATTAATGTAATCTACAAACACTCTCCAATTTCAGTTCTTCTTAGGCACCACGACCAAGTTTGCCAGCCATTACAGGTAACAGGCTTTGCAAATTGCCAAAATTGAGAGCAGCTTCTACACCTCCTAAGTTATGGCTTCTTAATGCTCTTTTTTGTAAGTTCAGGCCTTTTGCCATATTGTGCAGAAGTATAGGTTTATATTGAGTTGGTGGCTGGCCACCTGCGGATCAAGTTTTGGCATTTCCAATGAAGTCCATGCAAAGCTATCAATATTACGAAGGATGAATTGAAACAATTCGTCTGCGTTATCAACAGGCAACTCTACTCCTAAGAAGAAGTCATACTCTTCATTTTTTCCTGGTATTTGTTTTTTTACAAGATTCTCCTCTACCTTCTCCTTCGAATTTATACTGGATTTAGTAAGCAATACCTCTTTGTAAAATGGGGTTTTCAAAGGAGGCTTAGTTTCATTCTCTTCAGCTTTTGCATAGGCTGAAGCATAGATCTGAAGAGACCGTTTATCTTAGATGGCTGCATTAATTAATTGTTGGAACTCATGTTGGTTTCCCTTGATAGTCTCTACCCCGTCAAGAATAAAACACCTTACCTTCAAACATAAGGTTGATACTACCGCATTCAGACTATAAATCCATGGTCTTACTATAATTCTGCTGTAGGAGGAGGGAGCATCGATCACTATGAATTTGACAATAATCTCTATTGTTCTCGTTTATACATTTAACCATATTTTGCCTACAATCTTCTCTTGCTCAGAACTGAAGCCGATCAAGGATATCGAAGCCGATGATAGTTGAGATTGTAATACTTTTAGCTTTAGCAATATATGCACAAATAGGATATCAATTGTGCTTCCTTTATCAACTACAAGCTTGTAAACCATGGTCGCTCAGAGAACCACAATAGTAACAATTAAAGCATCATTATGTGGCAAGAACATATCTTCTAGATCTGCTTCTATAAAGGCAATAGGTTGGGAGGTCATACATTGTCTCATTCCCCCAAGGGGATCTTGGAATTGTACGGAGTTTATATAATTTTGAAACCTTAATTTGCGATCATGTGTAGCTTGAGGGTTGGGAACAGTGGAGTAACATTCTAGAAATTCCGAATGAATTTTTAGTTTTTAATAATAATATTATTAATGCTTTATAATATTATTATTACATTGTATGCATAGGCGTAGTTGTTGCGGAATTGTGTGGTGTGGGGTTTAGCATTGGGAAGCATATGGTTTTGGTATTATGAGGCATTATAATCAATACCTTAGCATTTGGTGTTGAAATTAAATTTTTTGGCTTGTTCAAATGACTGTCTGACCGTCAGACAAAGGGTTGGACCTTTGTTGGAAAAATTCAGGGAGTTTGGGCTTTCCAAGGAAATATCCGACGGGGAGTCCAATGGTCTATCTGTTAGTCTATCAGATGGTTGGACATGGCCTTAGAGAGACCAACGGACAAAACTGAGAAAGTGAATTCAAATACTTTTGACTTTTAATACTTGGTTAAAAAGCATTTTCCCTTTTAAGCCACGAAATAGAGAGAGAGAGAGTGGTGGTGATTTTTCTTCTTAACATTCTCCTTCCAATTTCATCTAGCATGGGAGTTCGTCCATTGATCAAAAGTTAATTTTCAGAATCCTTGTTTCGAGGAGAATATTTTAACGTAAGTTTTTCTTTCTATCTCGTTTGTTTATGTTGCCTAGGTTTCTATGCCTTTTTCGTACATCGAAACAAAGTTGATTTTTTTCTTCCTTTCGATGAGTAGATCATTTTCTTACATAGGTTTGTTCCAATCCAAATTTGTTTGTTAGATCGTTTCGGGGGCTAAAGCTTTATGAGTTTTGGGGGGATATCATCTCGATTCGTTCGTTGTTCGACTTCGGGGCTTCAATACTTTCTCATCACTGTTGCGAAGACTACGTATTGATGTAAGTATCATCAATTTCTATTCTCGTTCAATTACCCAATTTTCATATCAAGCTATACATTGAAATAAATTTGTTGAATTTATTTAAGTTTCATAGAAGACTTCTTTGTATAGATTCATTTCATTTTGAAGAGCGTAGATAGACTAATTCAAGAGGCTAAAAGAGCTGAGTTTTGGATTGACGTTGGCATGGTCATTCGATAGCATCTCTGGAGGCTTTCGAATTAAGGTATGGGCTGATAATGGACAATAGTATAAGTTTAAACTTATGCACGTATGTTAGCATGATTAAGTTTTGAGATTGATTATTCATTTATGTATGATTATTTCCCCGTATGCAAACCAATTATTTGTTAATCGAGACATCAAAGTATATGTTTAGTTGTTGTTAAGTAGTCAAGTATGTTATATGTTATAAGTAACATATATGTTGTAAGTAGTCAATGTTGTAAGCTCATAAGTAGCGAAAGTCACATTTTGTTGTGACATGTATGTTATAACTATGGTGTACGACATAGATGTTCATAAGTATTCAAGTATATATCACGCATTCATTCATGTTCATAAATGCAAGCATGTCCATAAGCATTCATACATGTTCATAAGTATCGTCACATGTTCATTGGATAAGTATAAGTTTGGGAAAATGTTTTGACCTTTTTTGATTTTAACAAACTAAAGCAATGAGGCTTACAACCTTATATGGGTATAAGGGACACCCTGGGCATAAGGAACAACCTTTTACTTTTTAAGAAATAGGCATAAGGAACACTCCATTTTAAGACAAAGCAAAAAGATACAGTCCCAACTTTCCTTTTTAGGCATAGTCGAGATTTGTTCTCGTATATGTTCGTAAGTTGTAGGCATAGTCCTAAGCATAAGTTGCATTGGTAATGTATGCATAGACATGGTTGTATTTGTACACCTTCTTTACGTATGAAGGCTTTTTGCATTGTATATATTATGATTATGTTCATTCACATAATATCTGATTTATCATAATGTTGATTTCCGACCCATACATTTCTTTCTATGTACATCGATCTCTAAACTATTTTGTAGGTCCAGAGTTCGGGGTATGATTAATAAGACGATGTAGATGCGGGTGTCTATTTTGTAACTATGGGTTATTTGTAATAAACTTAAGTTGTATTTTGATATGGCGTTGTATGAAAATATAGATATGTTCTTACTCTTATACATGAGGTGAAAAACATATGTGTACCTTTTTTATTATTATTTTTGACAAGCATACAACATGTACTTGTTCTTTGTAAATAGGGCATTTACCTTTAAGTAGTATTATGTTGTTGTTCATATATGTAAGCCTTCTACTATGTTGTATAAGATGTTGTAAGCTGTTGTTTATAAGAAGTATTATAGCTCCTTTGTAGCAGTCAGGAATGGGATGTTGATTTATGTATCTTCTTCCTTTCTTTATCTTTTTATAAGCATGTGCCCTTGAGTATTAAGGTTGGAAATTCGGGGTACGATAAGTTGTATAAGTGTATTTTCATTTATTTTCTTTCTTTTCTATTCTTTCAGTTCATATCCCTGAATTTATGGGAATTCGGGGCGTGACAAGGGGGCGTGACAAGTGGGCTATAACTTGGAGGTATGTATGGTGAGAATCTCAAGTAAGGCCAGAGCCGTTTGATCATAGGGTAGGGATGGTGGTAGCATCTCTTACACAATAATGTTCTTGTTCAAATATCCTTTGTTGGCCCAATTATTTACTTGCCACCTCAGACTTTTACAACCTGTGGTAGTATGACCATGGTCCCGATGATACTCACAATATTTGGATTTGTCCAGACATTCCGGTATGCTCCTCAATGGGCAAGAGGTACCACCCAATCATTACGTTTAATCTCATGAAATATTTTACTATTTGGATTATTAAATTGATATTGGGGACTCTTGACCCACTGCTCCCTAATCCCTTTGCCTGTTGTCCCTTCTAAACTTTTTCGATTTCTTTTCATTCCTTATTTCTTCCCTTTTTGGCTCTTTCACCACATTATGGACTTCCTTATTAGACCCTTGATTCTTTACTTCCTTTGTAGCAATTTTCAATCTTTCTTCTTCGACCTTTGAATATTTATCTAATTTCAGGAAGAACTCATCTATGGACTTAGCAGGCTTCGAATGAAATTTCATATAAGCTTCATCTTACGGGTTGAGGCAGGCTGTAGTACAACCCAAAGCAAAGGTTTCTAGGCACCAAATTCAATCGATCGAGTTATAAACATTTATAAACTTGATAGTGATATCATGTAAGCTTTCATTAGAGCCATTTCTCATCTGCATCAAGGTTTTAGGTCCTAAGGTGGTCTTGAAATTTGTGGTAAATCTTTTAAAAATATTTCCATTATTTGTCTCTAGGACCGAATTGTTCCCGGAGCTTCTTTATCTAACCATTTTAAAGCTTCTTCTATGAAGGTAGAGGAAAATATTTTGAACATAAAATTTTCATTGGAACTTCAGGCAAATATCCTCTGCAAGTAAAGTATCAGATGTATACTAGATCCGACAGAAACTCCATCGTATATAGGGAGAACAAGGGGCTATAGTTCCACGGAGTTGGTTCATAGAGAATATAAGGACTTAGTAGTGCTTGAATCATTCCTCCAATGATTCGTTCTACCTGCTTATCCACCGCAGTTCGGGGATATTATGGCAACTTAGTATCTATCTTTCTTCTTCTGTTGGAGGTTTGGGAGTGGCGACTGATGCTTCCTCGAGGTGGATTGGGGATACAATGAGATCGGGATCTAGTTGGCCTTGCGATTGGATGAAAGTTCCCTAATTTTGCCCTCTGTTCTGACTATGTCTATCTTGAGTTTGATATTACCCTCGAATACCACTTCGGGTTTGAATGCGTGGGATGGGGTTGGATTCCTGGAGTACTCTAGTGACGTGTTCAGGAAAATACTCTTCATCCTCATCCTCACCCGAGATATATTTTTCACTATCATCTTCAAACGGTATGTAACTGATGTATCTGGAGGAGCTAGCAGAGTTAGAGGAACTGGTAGTCCGGAGCCCCGAGGCCCTTGGGTCACAATGCCTACTCCTTTGCACACCATCTACTCTGGGAGAGGGGGATCTTTGCCTTCTAATGAGAACAGAATCTTCCCAATATGCTTCTCCTTTTACTTCGGGAATGGGAAGGAAGGTAGAAGGGTGTTGTCTTGGATCACGGTGCCTATACTCATGGGTGTTTTGATCTTGTTCGGTTGCCAATGTTAGCTAGGGAGGAATCCTTTCCCTATTCTCGGGTGAATGATCAATATCCATAGGTTGATGTTCAAATATGGAGAAAAGGGAGTTGTTTCCTCTTCTGAAAGGTAGCCCACAGAAGTTAATGGCTGATTGAACTTGCTCTTGCACAAGAGAAGCAATCAGAACTTGTAAATTTAACAGTTCAGGAAGGTTATTTGAGGAACTCGAGTTGCTCATTAGTTGTTGGTTTAGCCTTACCTACAATTCATGCAAGATAAGATTTGTGAGGTTACTTCAGGCAAGGGGTCCGAAGGTATAACAGTGGAGGGTAGGGAAAAGATGGGGAATACTATCTGTCCCACTCTAGGAGAAGTTTAAGTTCCAGGGATAGATTCGTCTTTGAGAGTTAAGTCTCGTGTATCATGCGGTAGAGGGGGGGTACTGGTCGTCAGGGGATTCTAACATGTTTTCGGCTTTTCAGAACTACTGTTAGGTGTAGTAGGTTCAAGAAATTAAATGTTTCTTCTTATAATAAGTTCCCATAGACAACGCAAGTTGAACAATAAGTTTCCCGTTTGGGATCAAATACGAACTTCCAAAGGTATATGGTGTAGTTCTGAAGGCTGAATTATTTTTTCCTGAGCCTCAATCTTTCAATTTACTTCTTCCACGTGAGGCTTACTCCAGCTATCAGAGGGGACTATCTAGATCTTACTTCAATACTTGAAAGTGTGATACGGGATTGCCCACTAACTCTCCGATACGTAAGTAAAACAGGATTCTGATGAAGATAAAGTACAATGTACTTAAAGAAAAGTATTAAAATATTGAATGATATAGTTAATGTAGAGAAAGAAAGTAAAGTGTATTTTTAGCTGACAAGTGACAGTATATATAGACAGAGTACCTGTAAAGCTGTTACAGAATATTAACTCATTAGTTCCTGAATTACCTATTAATTTGAGCGTGTGACAAAAAATTTGTTTTATTTACGGTAACGATCTCTTGGTTTTATTTTATGTATAAATATACACTTATCAACTTTATTAATTATTCATTTTTTGTTAATACTCTTTCATTTGCTGATCCATTATTCGGCACACCTACTCTTACTAGGACTCCTCGTTGTACTCCAATGCCAATGTACTAAAGGGCACGTTATTTTAGTTTAAAAAATATGTTCTATTCCTATAATACATTAGCATTGGAGTACAGAATTCAAGAAGTGTAAACATTGGAAAATGAGTGTGTACCGCTATTAAAATTAGTTTAATAGTGAGATATTACTTTTTAGTTATAAAAATAAAATTTTATAATAAAAAATTTTAATAATAATTTTATAATTTTATTTATAAAATTTTGTTTTTATAGCTGCTGACATTTACATTAATATGTTAGATATTTCAAATTGCGGTGATTCTATAAACCCAAAAAAGTGAAAATCAATCCATAGCTATGAATGGGGTTACACAGTAAAGAAGTAGGTTTATTTATGGGAGTTGTATACAATGAGGCGAGTCTCACATGAGCACCGAAAAATTAATATATATTTTTAGAACTTCTATCCACTAAAAAGCTAAGTCAATTACTATATATTAAGTATCTTTTTCTTAGATTTATATATGATGTGAGATTATGTATATTCCAACAATCTATCACTTGCATGTCACAATGTTGAATCCCTCCTTAATTTTGATCTTTCACTCTCTAGACATGATGTTGCCATTATTGTATCCGTAATTCTGACGATAACTCCAACCATCTTGCCATATGATTGCAACAATACCTTCGACCGCATTGTGATTCTTGCACCCATGACTTTGGCGTTTGTCATGTAGTTATCAACGCCATCGTATGTGAAGTCTAAGCCACAATACACATTTAAAACTCATATTCACATAAAATATTAAATCCATTAAATAGTAAACTCATTAGTGTATGTTAATTCTTTTTTTTTTTTTTTGATTTTTACCTGATTTGAGATCAAGCATCCCAATAGCTTACACGGCCAAAAAATCGAAATGATTGTAACAACGAAGATGGCAAAAGATTTGGATTCATTTATGTTCTTGAAACAGGAAAACGACGTTTTCGGTTTGGTTTTAAGTCCATCTATAATTTCTCCAAAAGGGTTCAAGCAAAGTGTGAAATCCTTTAACTAATGTATACTAAAGTTTGTGCCCTGTTGGACCACTATATATCAGACCATATTTTTCTTTGAAATATCTTGATTGTCTCTTGATATTTCGCCTTGATCAGTGGAATTGTCAGCATAAACGAATATTCAAATTTAAAGTGTTAGGGAGTTGGGCTTTTTTCGAAGGAAAATCTTCATGTGAAGATAATACCACCTACTATATATATATATACACGTGCGTGCGCGTGCACGCACGCGCTTGTGTGTGCGTACTCGGGTCGGGGAAAGCCGAAAATAAAAAATGGGAATGGTGGATGGCGTAAAATTTATTATGAGATGCTAAAATATAAGATATTTAATAAATTTTTCAAAATCACAGAAAATACTATAGTCCCTTGGTAAATCTTCAGTTCTACCATATGTTGGGAAAACTTTTTTTTTTTTTTCTCGCCAAAAGAAAAATTATTTTCCATCTAAAATCTAAACTTTACTTCTTACTGCAAGGACTATTTGGTTACAGTTTTAAAGCTTTAATTTTTGTATTTTTTTATTTAAAATATTAATAATATTTA
>MKEJ01065513.1:0-10408 GCA_001753735.1 Embelia ribes
ATTTATAGTCCGACATTTCAATTAGAATTCGATTCTGGCTTGTCGTCTAATTAAAATGTTGAAATTGCCGGTATATTGGTCTTAGTCGGTCTTTCGACTTATGCTGATAACGTCTTATCGTTCTTACGATTCATTCAATTGTTATCAATATTCATGACAATTATAGTATGACATTGTAGAATGAAAGACTCGGAATTTATCTCAATTCGATTTATGTCATTCAATACTGAGATGTTCCATCGTACAGTGCTTTTAATTTTTTTTTTTGGGCCTTATAGTTTATACATGCTATTATTCTAATTCATCAAAACTATGTTGAACTGATGATTATTGTTAAGATTATTGTTATTTATGAGAAATCTTGATTAATTTTTATTATAGGTTTGTGTTTGGGAGTCAAACCTTAGAGAAAGGGGTTAGGTTTGAATTTCGAGTTTTCCTAGGACAATAATTCGTTATCGCATAAGGAGCATGGCGGAAAACTAAGTAAAATTTTATAGAAAGCATTAGCATCATTTCTTTTCTGGATGGTGGTGAAAACTATGAAATTATGTTGTTTACAAAGTTGATTTTCGCCTATCGCTGTATTGCTATAATTGAGCTATCGTTAGAACAGTGTTTGGGATCTGTTCAAATAATGGGACCATTTGAACAATGGTGTTTACCCATTCGAACGACACCACTATTAGAACGTTAGTAATGAGCCGTTCAAACGTCCTATTGGAGAAAGGGTTAGAACTGAACTTGTATACGATGGAAAAGTAATAACTTATTCATGTTGAAACCAAATAAAAAAATTGAAACTGGTCGTAAATGGACGCTACTTGATTGGGAAGATGTTAGAAGTAAATGACATCATTAAACTAATATTGTGATTGCATGTCTTACGTGTTGGCTTGAACGTAGGCATGGCTGCGATAAAATTAGGGAGTATAATTGTTTACCCCATATTCTTATATTGTAGAGAATTGTGGTTAGGGGCACTTGGAGGAATGTATATTCTGTGGTGGCCATGGCATATGGAGGAATGTATATTCCTTGGTAGTTGTGACATACGGAAGAACGTATATTCCATGGCGGTCATGGTATACGGAGTCCGTATTAGTTGTATCTTGTGCGTACTCCGTCTTGATCCTCAAACATGATCAATAGTCTCGGAAATAGTATTTTTGAGTGTTCTGCAGTATGTGGGAGGACAATACATCCCGGAGATTGGATGCGATGCCTAGTAGATAGTTCAGATGTAGTTAGCTGTAGCAATATATTTATAGTTGATGTTGTATAGTAGTTTTCTGTACATTCACGTTGTTATCGCATATTATATTTTCATACATCTCTTCTTTTTTTTTTATAATTTTGTACAAAATTTTGACTCATGCCTGCTTGGTTGGTTTTCCTACTATTATGTTGCATGAAATTCACAAGCAGAACTAGGGGTTGAGAGTCATGAGAACCGTGGATAGGACAACTTAGAGCTTATTTAGGGATCATCAAACTTTATTTTTCATTCAATGCTTTATTTCATTTTTTCCAGACAGTTGTGGGCCTACGATCCGAGTTGACGTAGGATGTGATTTCATTTATTTTGAATAATGATGTGTGGTCAGAAGAACATGATAATAAGGCCGGTTGACCAATGTTAGTCACTTTTACATTCAAGCAGTTTTTAAAGATAAAGTAGGATGGTTAATTGTTTTATTCATTTATATGATGTGGTTGAGCGTAATGATATACTGGTGGTTGCTTGAAATTCCGGGGTATTACAGTTGGTATTAAAATTCAAGTTATATAATAACCTTGGGAGTTGTAGGTTGTTAGGTATATTTGGGAGGAAGTCTTGAGTGAGTTGTATCAAGAAGATTGGGTAAACATTTAGGAAATCCAATTATCTTAGAGGTCTTGTACGTCTTGCGTGTTCTACTTGCATCAATCCATATAGCATTGTTTTTTAAGCATGTTTCGCATTTTAAAACCCAATAACTTATGGTAACCGATGTCGACACTTTGCTCTGTGTTAGATAAATAAGGGATACCTTGCAAGTCCAATACGGATCTTTGATAGTGGATGGAGTTAATGATAAGTTACTCAGGATTTGTATATGTACAAATTTCTTACCTTATAATGCGCACATGTGATTATCTTTACAATTTCTTTTGATTTTATAGATGACTTGTCGAGAACGTGGGGGATGTAGATGTGGAGGTCGTGGCAAACGAGGTAGTTGTAGTGGTCGTGGTGGGGAACAAACCATCATCCCTGGGCAGTGTAGGCTCACCCTAAGGAAGGTTGCTTTGGTAGGGGTCTAAGAGGGGATTCCTGCAGCTTAAGAGATCCTTGTGGTACCGGAGGTTCCTGCGGCACATATATCAATGGTAGGTACAATTTGGGTTGCTCCAGTACATG
This sequence comes from Embelia ribes, assembly GCA_001753735.1. NCBI lineage: Eukaryota > Viridiplantae > Streptophyta > Magnoliopsida > Ericales > Primulaceae > Embelia > Embelia ribes. Next base: position 2,405 of record MKEJ01065513.1, read on the forward strand.
TGCTGGTGGACCTATAGTAGTTGGCCATCAAAATATCCGAGCAGATGGCCCAACAGACTGCACGGGTAGTTAGGACAACAGTCAAGACAATGGGTATTCATCAGCTTGGTCAACAGACAGTTAGGGATCAGGTTGCGAGGATTCAGAAGGAAATTAGTAGAGCTGAGGTATCCATATTTTTTGGGGGGTATGGATGCAGAGGGAACGGACACTTGAGTGTCTAACTTGGAGTACCATTTTTATTTAGTAGGGGTGATCGATGGGTTGGTTATTGCGAGGATAACTACACTATTTTTGTAGGATGAAGTCATAGAATGGTGGAAGGGGTACGCCGAGTTATTTGACATTGGGGAGTTGACATGGGATGGGTTCTAAGATGCATTCTTGAACCGGTATCATTCGTAGTCGTACCAGAATGGTAAGATACGAGAGTTTCTGAATCTCACATAGGAGCACCGTACAGTGATGAGGTACTCGACTGACTTTATGGTTTTGGAAAAATATGCCAAGGCATAGGTACCGACTCAGGAAAACAGTGTGAAGAGGTTCATGCAGGAGTTGAGATCTCATATTCGATGGGTTGTGACCACGGTAGCACTGACCACTTATGATTTGGTTGTGCAAAAGGCCGATGAGCAAGAGGCAATTGATCTACTAGAAAGGAAGACATAGGATAAGAAGGGGTTGAGGACTTTAGGATAGATTTAGGGACAACAGAGTAGGGGACTCAGTAGTAGTCAAGGGAGCTGGAAGAGGGGTCGAGATGATAGGGGCACGGTCTTTCAGGGGCAATCAATATTGAGGTTTGCAGCTAGTGGGGATATAGCATGATAGATCGGGTCGAGGGCCATGCTTTAAATGTAAGAAGGAGGGATACACGCGGTACTACTGTCTCACGATTTAGTGTAACAACTGTGGGGTGATGGGGCATATGCAGAGTGTTTTTTTGGAAAGGGGTCTACAAACTTAGGTGACCCAGACATCATTGACTTAGCTTGACCAAGTGATACCACTAACACTTCCAGCCAGGCCTGCTCAGTCAGGAGTAGTGGCAGGTCGGGGAGGACAATAGGGAAATGGGTGTCGAGTAGTTGCTTCCACATCAATGCTAGTAGTACCGTTGCTTTGTATGCTTTTCAGGAGGTCCCTGCTACATCAGCTGAAGCTTCGATATCCGAGGTATACCATTCTTTCATTCATTTTGCACACATGTCCTATTTGATACGAGGGCAATTAGTTCGGTCGTTGGGGTTGGAAATAGACTAGTTAGATTTTAGTATGTCAGTTAATACCCCATTAGGTATGGGTATAATTTCGAGGTTCCTATGCCGTCGTTATTCTATTTTTATTTCTGGATACAAATTCGAGTGTGATCTGATCATTCTGAACATGTTCAGATTCGATGTTATTTTGAGTATGGATTGATTGTCGGCCAATCGTGTTGTGATCTAGTCTAACCATTATCGGGTTATACTATTTCCTGAGAATGAGGTGGTCGTTTGATATGTTGGTGACTGAGACATCCCTTTTCCATTTGTGGGATCAGCTAGTATTACCCTCAGCTACATTCTAGTAAATCTTTCTATAGCGGAGACTGTGGGGGTACATCCTAAGTTACCCCCAGTTGTTTGCGACTTTATTGGTATGTTTCCGGAGAATCTTAGTGGCTTGCCACCACTTTATGAGGTGGAATTAACTATAGACCTCGTCCCGGGTATGAGACCTATCTTAATGACATTGTACCGTATGGCTTCTGCTGAAATGGAGGAGATAAGGACACAGATTGATTATTTACAAAATAAAGGGTTCATCCATTATAGTGCATCATCATGGAGTGTATTGGTACTATTTGTACAGAAGAAGCTTGGATCAATGAGAATGTGTATTGGTTATAGGAAGTTGAACAGAGTTACGATCAAGAACAAAAATCTGATGTCAATGAAAGATGATCTATTTAACTAGTTGAAGGGGTCAAAGTATTTCTCGAAGATTGATCTTTGCTCGAGGTACCATCAGTTGAGAATCCGAGATGATGATATTTAGAAGACTGTCTTAGGGACTCATTATGGTATTATGAGTTCCTGGTTATATCCTTTGGATTGACAAATACTCCAACAGTGTTTATAGATCTGATGAATAGGGTGTTCTGGGAATACCTAGATCGGTTCGTTATTATTTTTATAGATGACATTCTGGTGTACTTTAGGATTAATGAAGGGTACCGGGAGCACTTGAAGGTCACGTTGTCAATGTTACGGAAGCATCAATTGTATGCAAAGTTATCAAAGTATGAGTTCTGGCTTTAGGAAGTTATGTTCTTGGGTCATGTTATAATAGCTGAAGGGATAGCAGTGGATTTGTCTAAGAATGAGATGGTGTCGGATTGGGAGCAACCTAAGAATATCTTATAGATTCGCAGCTTCTTAGGGTTAATGGGTTATTACATAAGCTTGGTGAAGGACTTCTCCACGATAACATCCCCTATGACCCGCCTTACATATAAAGGGGTCAAGTATGAGGAGTCATTTACGAAGCTAAAGGAGTTATTGACTACGGCTTTGATATTGATCATTCCAAAAAAGGGAATGGGATATACATTATATTATGATTCATCAAAGGAAGGTATAAGATGTGTGCTGATGTAGACAGAGAGGGTTGTTTTATACACTTCTAGATAGCTGAAGGTACATGAGTAGAACTACCCGACGTATGATATGGAACTGGGAGCAGTGGTATTCAAGTTGAAGATATGGAGGCACTATCTATATGGATAGAAGTTTGAGGTCTTGCCAATCATAAAAGCCTCAAGTATATCTTCGCGTAGCGGGATTTAAATATGAGGCAAAGACGGTGGATGGAGTACGTGGACCAGGGAAAGACGAATACAGTAACTGATGCATTGAGTCGCAAGACTCGGTGTACTCTGATATATATAAGATGAATGGGATGTTGGGAAGACTTTCGATGAATTCAGGTTGAAGTTCATTGATGGTGAGTTCATTGATGATAGGGAATGAGTCACATTAAGTGCTATGCTCGTACAACCCAAGTTGGTTGAAAGAGTTGTTTAATCCCAATAGGATAATGTGTGATCACAAAAGTTTATTGCTAGAGCATAGAATTGGAAATCCCGAGTCTGGACAATTGGTAATCACAAGGATTTGAGATACTGAGGATGGTTGTATGTGTCGAAGGAAATGAGAGAAGAATTATTGATAGAATTGCACCAAGCATGCTTAGCGATGCACCCAGGAGAGAACAAAATTAGCCCTCTTCAAAATTAGCCACCAATATTTACGACTCAAATTATGTTGGCTGAGTTTGAAGAGGGACATTGCTCAATTCGTAGCATGGTATTTGATGTCCCCATAGGTCAAGGAGGACAGGAAGAAGACAGTTGGTAAGATGCAACCACTTAAAGTACCGAATTGCAAATGGGAACACATCACGATAAATTTTGTAAGAGGATTACTGAGGTCGAGGTGAAGAAAGGATACCATATGGATGATCGTTGATAGATTGCCAAAATTAGCCCACTTCTTACCTATCAAGAAGGAAGATGGAACGGAAGTGTTATTACGATTGTACGTAAAGGAAATCTTTCAGTTGCATGGAGTATCTTATATCATTGTAATCTGAGATTCATATTGTAGTTTTGGGAAAGAATGTTGAATGCCATAGGTACAAAGTTGTTGAAGAGTACTGCCTATCATACTTAGACAAATAGGCAAACCAAGAAGACTATTCAGAAGTTAGAGGATATGATAAGAGTATGTTTTCTAGATTTTAGGAGGAGTTGGGAATATCATTTGCACCTAGCCGAGTTTGCTCATAACAACAATTTCCACTCTAGTATCAGAATGATACCATTTGAGGTATTGTATAGTTGGATGTGTAGATTTCCTATATATTGGATGGAGTTTGGATAATCATTATTGTTAGAGCTGAACATTGTGCAGCAGACATCGAAAGTGGTGAATACAATTAGACAGAGATTCGTGATGGTGCAAAGTCATCAGAAGAGTTAAACTGATAAAAGGAGGCACCCATTATCCTTTGAAGAGAGAGACCATGTATTTCTCAAGATTAGAAAGGGGTAATGCAATTTGGGAAGAAGGGCAAGCTGTCATCGAGATTTACCGTTCCAGATAATCGAGAAAGTTGAAAACAGGCATACCATTTGGCTTTACTACTACAGCTAAAGTCGTATACCCAGTCTTTTATATGTCGATGTTACACAAGTACAAGCCATATCCATCTTATGTGATTGACTGTTCTGATTTGACGGTGGAATAATATATGACATACAAGGTACAACCAGTTAGTATAATGGATTGTCGGAAGAAGGTGATACGAGGGAAGATGATCCCACTAGTACGGGTGCTTTTGGACTATTATGGCGTGGAAGAACAAACTTGGGAACGGGAAGAGGATATGTGAAACAAATTCCTATAGTTGTTTATAGGTATGACTTAAATATCAAGGACAAAGTTTTCTTTTTCAAAAGGGAAACTATAAGGCCTTGTAAATGAAAAGATAATAAGTGTTATAAACTATAAATTAGGGGGACTAAATTTGTGATAAACTAAAAAATGAAAGGGGAAGTTAATTAGTCTATCTTTTCTCTCCGTTCATGTTACGCTCTTTTTATCTAACACTTACGTTTACAGAGAGAGAGGAAGAGAGAAGAGGAGAAGACACCCACTCTCAAAAACCATTGGATCTTAGAGGAGGAGCACCCGGATTCGGAATCCTCTCCTCATCCCCATCGTTTTAACTTAAGTATTAGCCTCCACTTCTTTGGGTTGTTCATACCCGCTTTTATTCTAATTCATTAAACTATGTTCAAATGATGAATTGATTATAAAAGTATTATTATTTATGTGAAATATCATTAAATTTTGATTATAGTTTCGTGTTTGGGTGACTATCCATGGAGAAGGGGGTTAGGGTTTGAATTCCAAGTTTTCCGAGAGCAGTCATTCGTTATTGCATAAGGTATATGGTGGAAACCTTACTCCAATTCTATTGAAATTTTGTATGAATTATAAGTTGGGTTGCTATGAAAAATATATCAAAACGTTGGTTTTACAAACTGTGTTTTTACCTATCACGGGTATCGTTGTGCTAGACAACCGTGGGTATAGCGTCTGGGGACCGTGGGTACGGTGGTACTGTAGGCATAGTGTTTTGGAACAGTGGGCATGGAACCACTGCAGAATGGACAGAACTGCATATGTATAGACTGGAAGAAGTAATAATATATTCATGTTTAAACTAAACAAAATAGTAGAAACTGAACATAAATGGACCTTACATGATTGAGAATGTGTTAAAAGTTAAATGACAGAATTAAACTAATAATGTGATTGCATATCTTACGTGTTAGATTGAGCGTAAGCATGACTGTGATAGAATTAGGGAGTATAATTGTATACCCTATATTCTTATGTTATAAACAGTTGTGATTTTTAGCACGCAGAGGAACATATATTCTGCAGTGGCCGTAGCACGTAGAGGAACGTACATTCCGCTGTTGTCGTGACACAAGGAGGAAAGAATATTTCGTAGCAGTCGTTACACACGAGGTTCGTATTGGCCGTATATTGTGAGTGCTCTTGATTGTCGAAAGTAGTCAATGGCCTCGAAAATAGTATTTTCGAGTGGTCGGCAATATGTGGAAGGACAATATATCCCGGTGATTGGATGTGATGCCTGATAGATGGTTGAGATGTGGTTAGTTGTAGCGGTATATTTACAGTTGAATGTTGTATAGTAATTTTCTATACATTCTTGTTGTTATCCAAAAATTACAATTTCATACATTTCTCTTTTCTTTAAAATCGTATATCAATTTTTGACTCGCGCCTCCTTAGTGGGCCTTTCACTGTTATTTTGTATTAAAATATCAAGCAAAAATAGGGGTTGGGAGGAATGAGAACGGTGGATAGGACAGTTTGAAGTTCACTCGGAATCATCAAACTTTGTCTTTCATTCAGTTCTTTATTTTGTTTTCCAAACAGTTGTAGGCCTACGAGTCGAGTTGATGTAGGATGTGATTATATTTATTTTGAATAATGATCTACGGCCAGAAAATATGATAATAAGGCCGATTGACGAATGGTTGTTACTCTTATATTGGAGCAATTTAATAATAAAGTAGGATTGTTAGTCGTTTACTTGATTATATGATGTGGTTGGGCATTAGTGACGTACTCTGAGTTGTTTGAAATTCTGGGGTGTTACACTTATTAAAATAAAAACTAACCTAATATACATTATTTTTTTTCTAAACAACATAATTATAGCATTAATGTCACAAAACCTTAACAGAAGATGTCTTATAAATCTTATCATAAAAAAATAAATTTATGAAAAATCAAAACCAATACAAATTATGATAATAGAATTCCAAGAAGCCAATTTTTTTTTTTTAAAAATAAAAAATTATATTATTTTATTTGAAAAAATTACCATAATGGTATTTACCTAAACCCAATCTTCTTTAGAACATATGGTTATAACACAGATATAAAAACTGGCTCTAGGCAGTGGGATAAGAAGATAAAAAATATAATTTTTAAAAAAATCAAAAATTATATTTGTTGTAGAATTATATAAAATTTGTCCATTCAACCATTTTTTTAATCTATTTGTGATGAAGGTCAGAATAATTAATTAACAAATTTCTTATTAATTTAGGATTTTTAGAAATAAATTTATCATAATACAACTTCATAAAATCAAAACTTTTTGAAAATAGAACTTATTAAAATTTTACTATATTAATTAAAAAATATTAACATAATATAATTCCTCTAAACCTAATATTCTTGAAATTTGAAACATATAAAAATATAGGCTTAAAAAATATTTATTAAAACCAACTTTATGCATTGGAGAAATATAAATTTTATGTGAAAATATTATCATAATATAATTCCTCTAAACCAAATATTTTTTTCAAAAAATAAAATATTACTTTAAATATATACCAAAACAAACTATATGCATTGGAACAAATGGATAAAATTTACAATTTAAAACAATAAAAATAACTGGAAAAGTGTACCTCTATTATGCCAGTTATAGCTTACGGATAAAGTGTTATATATTATGTAAAATTTAAGGATAATATAATAATAATAATAATAATAATAATAATAATAATAATATAAAATTTATTTTGTAATTGGTATATATTAAATTTAGAAATTTAAGTTAAATATGTACAATAAATGTAGAATAGAAAATTATATTGTCACCATATAAAAACCAATCAAAAGTAGGTACAAAACTAAAAATACTAATAATAAAGAAATACAAAAATATATCATTAGCAATTAGAAGTAATAATAATATAAAATTTATTCTGTAATTGGTATATGTTAAATTTATAAATTTAAGTTAAATATGCACAATAAATGTAGAATAGAAAATTATGTTTTCACTATATAAAAACCAATCAAAAGTAAGTACAAAACTAAAAATACTAATAATAAAGAAATACAAAAATACATCATTAGCAATTAGAGGTAACAATTTTCTTTTAAAAAATATTTCATATATTTCGAACAATGTGCATTATAGTAAGAAATGACAATTTATTGACAACTCTCCTTTCTCGCCTTTTTTTGGTTAAATGTGACACTAAAAGTCCAAAAGTGTGTTAGTTTGCCGGTTGGTAGCGGTGTGTAAGATTTGGTGCTAAACTAAAGAATCCCATGCATTGAAAGTGTGTGGACTCAATTTCACAAAGCTAATGATGTGAATTTCAATGTTTTGTTAAAATCCTGGCACAAAATTTTTTAATATATGTATATAATGGCCCAATAGATTCCTGCATTACCAAATTTAATAAAAACACCAAATTTAATTTAGCTCACACTAATGTAGGAAACATTTTCTACGTCAGGATTTAACATCGGTTTGATATTGACCGATGTCAAAAACAAGACAATGGTATTTTTGAAAATAAATATAAAATATTTAACATCGGTTCAA
>MKEJ01065515.1:2274-12856 GCA_001753735.1 Embelia ribes
AAGGCCTCAAGACTCGAGGTATTTTTGAAGTTCGTGGCAAACCTCCTCAAAAACCTTTCTATCAACTGCCTTCAGGACTGAATCGACCATGTATCCTTCTGATCCGACCAATTCAGAGCCACCTCCCCAAAAGTAGAGGGAAACATTTTGTACATGAAATTTTCATTAGAGCTCCAAGTGAACATCCGTTGACGATAATGCATCAGATGTATACTAGGATCTGATCCTTCGTTATACATGGGAAGAACATAATAACTACAGTTCTATGGTGTTGGTTCAAAAAGAATTTGGCTTAGTGGTGATCGGGTCATTCTTTTAATAATATGTTTTACCTGTCCATCCACTACGGTTAGAGAGATTGGTGGCAACTCGACATTTACTATTCTTCATATGTCAGATGTTTGAAAGTGACGACTAATACTTCCATGAGGTAGATTAGGCACAGGCTAAGACCAGGATCCAATTGGCCTCATTGTAGGATGAGAGTTTCCTGATCTTAACCCTTTGCTTTAAAAAGGTCTGGCTTGAGTTTGGTATTTTATGTGAATACCACTTTGGGTTTGAATGTGTGAGATGGGGTCGAATTCTCGAGGTACATCAATCAATTACTCAGGAAAATACTCTTCATCTTCATCTTCTCCCGAGGTATATTCTTCACTATTTTCTCCAAACGGTATGTAACCGGTGTATCTGGAAGAGCTAGTGGAGTTAGAGGAACTTGTATTTTGGGGTTCTGGCCCTTGAGTCACTGTATTGCCGCCTTTACATACCATTTTTTATAGGAGAGGGGGATCTTATCCTTCTAATGAGAATAGAATCTTTCCGAATTGTTTCTCCTCCTACTTCGGAAATAAGAGGTAGGGTGGAGGGGGGTTGTCTCGGATCACGATGCCTATATTCATAGATGTTTTGGTCACATTCAATTGCCAACGTTGGTTTAGGAAGAATCATCTCCCTATTTTCAGGTGACTGATAAATATCCATAGATTTATATTCAAGTATAGAGAAAAAGGAGTTATTTCCCCTTGTGAAAGATAGCCTACAAGAGGTAAGGAATGATTGAACCTGCTCTTACACAAGGGAAGCAATAAGAGCCTACAAATCTAATGGTTCAGGAGGATTATTTGAAGAACTTGGGTTACTCATTAGTTGTTGGTTTAGCCTCGCCTGCAATTCAGGCATGATGAGATTTGTGAGGTTATTTCGAGTGAAAGGTCCCGAAGGTAGAGTGGTGGAAGGTAGAGAAAAGATGGGGGATAAAGCTTATCCCACTCTAAGGTAAGTTTGAGTTTTGGAAATTGACCCTTTTCTGAGTTGAGTCTCATGTATCCTACAGTGGAAGAGGATTCTGGTCGTCAAGGGATTTCAACATGTTTTCAGCTATTCAGAACTATTGTTAGATGTAAAGGGTCACAATAAGTTCCCACATACGATACCAGTTGAAGAGTAGGTTTCTGGTTTAGGGATCATATACAAACCCCTAAAGGTGAATAGTGCAGTTCTGAAGGCTGAATTGTCTTTTCCAGAACTTCAAACTTCCAAGTCACCTATTCCACCCGAGGCTAATTCCAGCTATCGGAATGGATTCTCTAGAGCTTATTTCGGTACCTAAAAGTATGGGTAGGGGATTGTCCATAAACTCTCCGATACTTAAGTAAGTTAGGGTTCGAGTAAAGGTAATGTACAATGTACTTAAAGTAAAGTATTAAAGTATTGAATTATATAGTTAACATATACAAAGAAAAAGTAAAAGTGTCTTTTCAGCTAACAAATGATAATATTTATAATATACAGTACCTGTACAACTATCAGAAAATCTTACCTCATTAATCCCTGAATTCTTGTTAATTGGAGTGTCCAATAGATAGTTTGCTTTATTCACAGTAACGGTTCCCTAGTTCTATTATATGTATAGATACATACTTATCACCCGCTAATTTTTTTTCTTAGGCTTAAGCATGTCGAAATCGATGGAAGATTCATTAAAGAGAAATGCAAATGAAATGATAGCCAAATGTCTGTGTCACGCCCCAAATTTCCCCACAGAGAGATACCAGGGACATGAGATTGATGGTAACATGGTGATAAAAGAATATAAATAAACAATTCGAAATGAATATGAAAATAAGTGCATATGACATTCATATTCCCACGATCCCATGTTCAACAAAGTCTGCTAATATGTACAACCTCCAAAATAAATAACTACAGCATCTAGGGTGGCAATTGTAGTTCACCTCCAAAACATATATACATAATGTAGTGGAATATACAAAAAGGTAGGAAAGCTAGCGCCAACACTACATAAAATAAAGCCCAAGCTAAATGCTTGGTAAAAATAAATGTACATACAGACTTTGCTACATCCTCCAAATCAAGATATACATATACATGGTCTACGACTACGAAATACTACTATGCCATCTTCGAGCCAATGCCTATGCATGCCCGTCCCTAGCCTCTGAACCTATAGCAATATATATATTGATATAGGGTAAAGAGAAAGGAAAACGGGTTATATGGTCAATAAACAATAATATATGAGACTATGGAGTCTCGATACATGTACATGCTACAACAAATATAATGTACGACATACTATGGAAATAAGTAAATGAATCATACTATCCATGAAAATATGTAAGGTAAACATGTATATAAGTTGCAAATAATCATGTAAAGTAAACATGAATATGCTACAAATGCTACGGATTCTACGAATGTAATCATGTGAGTGCTCATGTACAATAATGTGTGCATGATACCAATAACTTCATTGCCTTTGACTATGGCGATGACTACGACACGACTAAAAGTGGGACTAGTATCTCTACAAGTTCTCGAAAAAGCTAAGGTCCGCTACCGAGTGCAACGCGACCTAACCTTCATTGTTCCGCCACCTAGTATGACGCGAGCAATGGATTTATCCCAGATCTGGTTTCCTACCTTTCACGGTGACATTGTATAACCTCAATTGCTTCCATGAATTTTATAAAAGCGATACTTTGTGTCCTAAAAAGAAATAGAAAATTGACTCAATTTCCTATTTATGCAATGCCACAAAAAATGCTACGAAACAACGAATTCCATGATATTTGTACCTTTCAAATTTCGCGAATGGCAATGCCTTTATTCTATGATAGGCATGCCGATAACCTCCGAAAACTATGAATTTCCTTGAAATAGAAAAACTATGTTGACCTATGTACTTTATCACGAAAGGTCTACGAATATCACGAATACCTCCGACTACAAATTCCACGAATACGAATCATGATTTAATGAACGTAATCATATGATCATGGTATAAATATTATGATAAATGAATGAAACCACATACCATCTCTACGATACATCTCCACGAATAATATGATAAATGAATGTAATCACATATTATCTCCACGATACATTCCATGAATGATATGATAGATGAATGTAATCACATATCATATCCACGATAAATATATGATATAATTGGGGAAACAATTTATATCCAACGCTACTATAATAATCTCCAATTATATTTTATGAAATTATTGTTAAATAATACATATAACGCCTCGAAATATTTATACGATAATATTAGGGTATAAGATTGTGCAAATTTAAAGCTACAAATCACTACAAACATTAATCATCGAATATCATCCATAATATTATCTACGAATATAATCCCTATGAAAAATATGCATGTATATGCTACAACATACCCACTCTCTCTACATATGATTGCTATTCACAATCTACTCATACCTACGAAGCCTCCTAATTGCCTCCAAACAAGCCGAGTAAATTTTTCCCAAAAGCCCTCTTATTGCACCTCGGGAATGATCTAGATAAGAATCTTAAATAACCCCAAACCTAGATATAAAGATGATCCATAAGGCATTAGGAAAAAGATAGACTAATTTATTTTCTCGGATTCGAAAGGGTACGAAAATCGAGAAAAATGAACGAGCGAAAGAGATGATGAAATTTAGATCAAAACATATTTCTTGCTTCTACGACTCCAAAAATCTACTTTTCAATCGTAGATCAACCTCCAAGATAGATGGATCGTTGATGTGAAGTCTTGAGCTCTAACACACCCACACTCTCTCTCTCTTCTGTTCTAACTTCAGTGTAAGCGAAATGAGAGAGAAAAGATGTATTAAAAGCCAAAAAGTGATGAAGGTCATGACTTTTAATTTCTGATTGGGTGTACCGGTATACCACTTGGTGTGCCAGCTCCCAATGAGCCCTGAATCCACTATCTCTTCATATACACTGGATGTAACATTAGACTAGCCGTTACACCACTAAGTACTGTTACACCACTTCGTATGCCACCTTTCAGTGAGTTCTGAATCCACGATCTATTCATATACATTAGGTGTAACGGTACACCAACCGTTACACCAACTATTGCACCACTGACAGAACAATATTTTACCTCCAAAACTCTACGAATGGATTCCTATAAACTCGAATATATCCCCCGACTATGAAATAGATGCTATACTAATAATGCATTTCCACGAGCGCGAGTCATATTCCCCAATTATGATATGCATATGCAACTACAAAAAGCATATGTCAACTACAAATGCAACGATACTACAATTATGAATGCAACGACGAATGCATAAGTAATATTATTAAGTATAATTAATAATATTATTTAATTGCCAAAAAATTATACGAATTTTCGGAACATTACGGTCTGTCAATCTTATGTTTAGTTTCCATATTATTAGTGTACTATCATTTCGCACTATATAGCCACTACCATTTCCACTTTGTATAGCTAATCTTGCCTGCTTTATTATTTTGTCAACTGAATAGATCATGAGCAGGTTACGGGTTGGCTACCCGCAGTTAGTACGACGCTATATGGAAGCCTTTTGGGTGTAAGCCATCAAGCTCTTAGCTCTTGGTTTGTTTTGAATTTCGTTTGGTACTTTTTAGTTGCTGAATATGTAATTGTGTGTTGCACCTTGTGTATTTGGAGTCGTTTTGAATTGAAGTGGAAACGAATCGAATCGAGCCGAGTATTACTCTAATTGAGTATGAATCATTCGGATGATTTGGTACAAGTCGAGTTGAGTCGAGTATAGTATTGTTCTAATCGAGCTGGGCATTTCTCAAACCGAGTATTGCTCTAATCAACTTGGGTATCATTTTTGTGATCAATATCGACTCGATAAAGAGAACCAAATATTCGACTAGACTCGATAAATTATTTTTAAATATATTTATATATTATATTATAATAATAAAAAGGGTAAAATATTTTTTATGTTATAAAACAGTTAAGGGCAAAATCTTATTTTTAACTTACATACACACGCACGCACGCACATATATACATACATATATATTCTTCGAGCAATTTGCAAACTAACAAATAGAGTACTTTACTACTCGAATTTGACGCCGAATTTGGATTGAATAATCATCGAATCGAGTTCAAAATACTCCCGATCATCTCCACTCGTTACACCCCAAGTTATAAATGACATACAAGTTATAAATGACATATTGTGGACCTTATGTTTTGGAGTTGTATAATTTTTTTCTACGTGGATAGCCAGTTCTTCAGGTTAATTATTTAGTGTTGCTTGGATCAGATTTTTGCGAAGAAATGAAATAGTGAATCTAACACACACGTACCAATTTTTTTTGGGCGCATGGGCTATACACCTCAGTGTCAATAAATATCTCAGATCCCAAAAACAATAGTATGGAAACTGCAACTCGCAATTTACTAGGCTAGATCGGTAGAAAAAGCGCCACGTGTATCCACTTGATACGCTCGCTCATCTCACCACGTCTCCCCGTCGTATCCTCCCTCACCAACGGGGGAAGAAGTAACAGTTTTTCTGCTACCTCTGCTCATTCACTTCACTTCACTACCACCGCTGGATCGTATCTCTCTCTCTATCTCTCTCGCTAGAATGGTGGCGCGATCTCTGTTGCCGTTGGGGAGGGCACCGCCGCGCCACTTTGGACCCAATTGCATCTCCCCGACCCGCACTTCTCTCTCTAAATCTGAGCTCTCTGTTCAGAAATGCCCCAATTGCAGTGGTATTCAGTCGAAGTCGCCATCGGTTTTCGCCTCTCTCCCTCGGCTCCGTCACCGACTCCGACCGGTCCATGCTCTTGAATCTGACGATTTTACCCCTCCGGACCTGGTGATTCTTAACCTCCTAATAAAAATATATATTTAACTTAAGACCATTCAAATCAGTCTTTGAGACTTCTCTCATTTTAATTTCTCATTTGATAGATCTGCATTAGAAATACTCCACGTTATTTTTTTCTATTTCGCTCCCTTTTTATTAATCTGGGGAGGATTATTCACAATTTCCTTAGTAAAATATCAATTTTTTCCACTAAAATGATGAAAGGCTAGTTGAGATTGGGAAATAGTACATACTTTCAAATTTTATCAGATCACAATTGATTTATGGGCCAATAAATTATTATCCATTTCTCAAATAAAATTTTAAATTTTTTTTCTTTTTAAATTTCTTTCTTCTCTCATTAACGAGGTTTCTCTACATCACCCTAGATATGCTTAAATATATTGTGTATGTAGTATTGTTTTAGTAGTTTTGCGGGTTTTTTGATAAAAATTATTGTTGCGATTTCTGAAATTGTTATAAGGGAGAAACCTAAATTTTAATTTCTAAAAAGAGTGTTTTGAGAAAAGCTGATGTGAATACTCTTAGTTCGTACTTGTTTTGCCCTCTTTTGCTGAGTTGACGCTTAAATTAGAAAAATTCACTGGAACATAAAAGTGAGAAAAAGGGCTTGGAGCAATGGGGTGTGCTGACAGCAAAGTTCTCGGGAGCAGCTAATGTGCCATTTTTGCTGCTGCAACTGCCTCAGATTATACTCAATGCGCGTAATCTTATGGCCGGGAATTACACTGCACTACTAGCGGTTCCGTGGCTTGTAAGTAATCCAGCATGAAAAAAGCAAGAATTTTTTTGTCTATATAAATTTTGAACCTGACTATTTGTCTATGCAAACCGTGGCTTATTTTAGTTTATACTCTGGACTTATTGTCCAGATGAACTATTTTTACAGCCCAAATGCCGGACTAGGCTGTCCTGAGGGAGGTTTTGGACTAATTTTCCTAAGTCTAGTCCTCTCTTATGAAAAGAGAAAAGAGCAAAAATGGATGAGTAAATTGTCAGAATTTTAGTAAATCACAAAATTTATTCTTCAGCGTTAACAGTTTTGACTCGTGAGACTGATAGTTCAGTACATGGCAATTTAGTTCAGAAAACCGACACTTGCAAAGCTGATGTCCTTTTTTTAAAAAAAATTCGGGTGCCCAATTAAGTGGCTCAATGATAGCAATGCAGTAGATGTTCACTGGTTTGCTACGGAATTTGTATTTGTTTCCTTATTTTATTGAGAACTTTTATTGTCCACGTAATTTAGTCCTGAAAACAAACTTATGGATTGTTAGGGAATTTGTCATTATTCATGGCAAATGAGTCTGTGAAACAAACGTCTGCGAAGATGTTGATATTTATTTTCTATTCTTTGGGGCCTAATTAAAGGCTCAATACAAGCAATGCAGGGGATGTTCACGGGATTGCTAGGGAATTTGACCTTGCTGTCGTACTTTATCAAGAAGAGGGAGACGGAGGTGGTTGTGGTGCAGACATTAGGCGTTGTATCCATATATATTGTTATTTCCCAACTAGCCATGGCTGGAGCCATGCCTCTCCCTCAATTCATAGTTACTTCTGCTGTGATCGCCACCGGTCTTGTCTTGAACTTTATGAAATACTTTCGCATGCTCGGTGATGGGATCTGGCGCTTCTGGGAAGACTTTATCACTGTGGCTGGGCTCTCTGTACTTCCTCAAGTAATCTAAATCGAATCCTATCCCTCAAATAAATTGTGTTGCGTATATTGTCCTATTATGGTCCTTTATACTTAAAAGTTTGTATTGCAGGTGATGTGGTCTACATTTGCGCCATATATCCCAAACAGTATTTTGCCAGGGGCGGTGGCTTTTGTTGCCGCAGTATGGATTGTTGTCATGGTAAGCGTACTTCATTTTAAACCTATTCGGTTCTAGAAAATCTTGATTGTCAATTATAATTTAACTGAGGGACTATGTAGGGTGACTACTCTATTATTCACAATAGATAGAAGATTGTGCCTATACTAGACTTCCTGTCTGAAGTAATATAGTACTCGCTGAGAACCAAGTTTAGGCTATCGAGCAAGTTGTCTGTTCATTTTCATTTTGAGCTTCTTCAAGTTTACGGTTGTCTATGATTGTAGGCACGGGTGGGCAAGCTTTCAGAGGAAGGTATCAAATTTGTTGGGGGAATATCTGGATGGACTGCCACGCTTCTCTTCATGTGGATGCCAGTTGCTCAAATGGTAAGATACCTCTCCTTTACCCCTGTTCCCAAATCGAAGTTCTTTTTTTAAATACACACACACACATATATATATTGATATGGCAAATAGGAGTACGAATATCCTGACAAAAATGAGATTCTTTGCAGTGGACTAATTTCCTGAGCCCTGATAACATCAAAGGTTTATCCGCTCTCTCAATGTTGCTTGCCATGATTGGAAACGGACTAATGATTCCCCGTGCTCTCTTTATCCGGGATTTCATGTGGTATGATTCTTCTTCCTTGTCATGTCATTTATATCTCTTCCAATTTAGGTAGCTAGTTATAATTGTTTTACATGCGCCCTCAATGGTTTCCATTGAGTATGCATATTTAATCTATCTTGAGGCATGAAGTGTTGTTATCTAGAGTTTGAAACTTTATTGGGGCTTTACATGTTGCTTATGATGTTCTAAATTATGGACTTTACAGAGTCAACTCAATAAGATATAACTGGTTCTGTATACATTCGTTGAACGTCATGGATGAGACTTGGATGTATGTACACCTTTTGCTTAAGTGTACAACATAGTTCAAGACTTATCATAACTGGTTAAGGCCTAAAACAAAGATCGCATCCTTTTTACCAGCCATTCATCATCATATAATGTTTTTCTGCTAAAATTATCTGCCAGTTAAACTGTGATTATTTATCAGGTACCCTTGTTAGGAGTTGTTTGCAGTAAACCCAGAGAATTGACCTTGTAGGGGAACATCATCTTGGTTCATAATTATGTGAGGGCAAGTGACTTAGGCCCAGCCTAAAATTCTGAATTTGCATCTAACGATTTTTTTTTTTGGGTACTAATAACTATGTTTGAGTTAGTGTGTCTTCTACTGCTCAATGTTAATCCATGGTTAAAAGTGGCATGGTGTTATTGATTGCTGATAAGACAAATTGTGTGACAAATATTGCAGGTTCACAGGTTCAACTTGGGCCTCCCTCTTCTATGGTTGGGGTAACCTTCTGTGTATGTATTGGTAAGACATCGAAAAAAATCATTTCTTTCACTCTTTAACTGTTATATTGAGCTGCTCTTTCATACCATTAACCTTGGTGTGTAAATTCAGTTTTAAAAGTATAAGCAAGGAGTTCTTCGTTGCTGCAACAGCAGGTTTCTATGTCTGGATAGGTTGTTTCTCGCTTCAATATTTCTTTAACCTTTCCTCTATCAAAACTATGCATGAATGATCACTTCAAACTCGATTTTTAATTCATTTCGTCTTTCCACGATAGGAATTGCTTTCTGGAGAGATACGATTGTACATGGACACAGTTCACCTCTCACATCATTCAAGGAGTTACTTTCTGTGCCTTGATTTGATCCACGATCGCTGTGCTCATACTTCATACAGAGAGTGAAAATTGGCTGTTGATATTCTCACCTATCAAGGAGTTGTAAGGTTTTTCATAGTGCAAAATTTAAGGAACTGATTTCGTATCACAGTTGAAGATTGAGAAATAGGGGAAAAGGCCTTTCTTTTCAATTTATAAAACAAATTAGGGGAAAGTTTGCTGTTTGCTGTTCCCTTGCATGTCTGTGGTTGGGAAGGTTTCATACATAAAAATGTAACTTGTCATTTTGATGCAATGCATGTCTAACTTGTCATTTTGATGCTGAATGTTTACGCATTAGTTCATTTTATCAACAAAGTTCATCCGTGATGTGGGCGTCACATCAACATTCAGCAGCCTCGGCTTAAAAACGACCATTTTCAAGTGAGGATGATTCATGCATCTTGGCATGCGGCGCCAATTCAAAAATAATTTTGTTCTTTATTTTTTTAATTAGATCTAGCGGTTGTGATTCCTAACTCCTTTTCCTCTTTATATATGATAGATATTGATTTGACAGCAGAAGTGCTTGTATGAAACTGATTGAAGGGGGGTTCCAATTATTTTTGTATGGGAAATAGGAACTCCTTTTCCTCTTGATATGCGATCGATATTGCTGACATAATTCTCTATATAAAAACTACCATTTTGTAACCTGTGTGCAAAATGATGACCTACAACTCGCTCGTGACTATATAAATAAAATAACAATAACATAAATAAATAAAATCTAATGTGCATGGGCTCATTGATTGATGGATTGTTTGGTAAGCTGATATCTATAAAGTTTTTATCATAGTTTTAGTTTGACTAAAACACAATTTAAAAAAAA
>MKEJ01065517.1:0-12032 GCA_001753735.1 Embelia ribes
TACACTGAACCGTCCATATATATAATAGTAGGAACAAATAAAAGCATGTCATTATCTTTTTCAATAACCAACTTTGGAATAAGATGCATAAGAGTGTTGTCCTGACTCACTTGTTCTTCAGGTCATTGCTTATAAAAGTAATCCACAGCAGCAACACCCATTTCACTAACATTTAAAGTAGCATTCCCATCTTCTTCAGTAAAAGCAGAAATATTGGCTTTCCTTTGTTTATGAATCAAAGATCGATGAAAAAAAGTAGTGTTTCCATCCCCCTCCTTCAACCACTTAACGCAAGATTTCTGTTTATAATAGATTTCTTCTTGGAAAAGGACTTGCTAATATTCCCTTTTCAGACAAACAAATCTGATCAATCTCTCTGTTATCTCTCTCAGCTTGAGCAATCTCTTCCCTACTTACATTCAACTTTATAAAGACGTCCTCAAAAATGGACCAGTTCCATTGTCTCAAAATAGGCTTAGGCCTTTTTGTACCCCAAAAAAAAAAAAGGCTTAAGCCTTTTGAGCTTAATAGCAAATCTTTGAAGACCTTTACCAAAGCAAGGCAGATTCCATTGAAGATTAACAAGCTCCAAAATTTGAGAATGAGTGGTCCACATCCTTTGAAATCTGAAGGGAAAAGGACCTTTTTTGTTAGATTTAACAGTCTGCACCAAAAGGGGAGTATGATCTGAGAATGTGTCTTCTAGGTGTGTTAAAACAACCTCTGGAAATCTGGTTGTCCAAAGAGTATTAACAAGAATTCTATCAAGTTTCTCTCTTATTCTCCTACCATTTTTAACACAGCTTCATGTGAATTGAGGACCCTTGTTTGGCAAGGTGTAAAGACCTTTATTAGATATAAAATTTTTAAACTCTAGCTTAGCTGAATCATTAAAGGGTTTCCCACCATCTTTCTCCTCATCCGATATGATGCAATTAAAATCTCCCCCAATAAGCCATGGAATAGAATCAGTGGTATCAACTAAAGATTTCCATAAAGATTTACTCAATATATGATTGCATTTTGCATAAACCACAGTAAACATGCATTTTTTATAATTCCAATCACCAGTCAATGTGATAAACTGATTAGTCATCTTCACAATATCCACATTCCACTCTGATTTAGTTAAAATCCAAATTTTACCACCAACTTCCACATTAGAGTAAACTTTAGGAAGACCAACATGCCTTCCCAAAACAATAGCATTCTTGAATTCAGTCATTGGTTCCCAAATAGCAAAAAATAACAACATATAATTTTTTAAAGGAATTTAATATGAGCAGCAATATTGTCATTGGCCACTCCCCTCACATTCCATATGATAAAATCAATCATTTAACTAATGTTTTTTTCTCCTAATAACTATATCAGGAGACCATTGTACTTTTTTTTCCTGTTTCTTTTTGACTTCCCAGAATTTACAAGTTCAAAACCTTCCTCAGAGTGATATCCCTTGCTGATAATATTTCCATCTGGAGGTTCTTCCATATCCACCAAAGCAGAAAAAGAGTTAGCAAAAGGTATATGCTCCAACTTATCCTCTACTATAGTAAGGTCTTCATGAGTTTCAGGACAACAACTTTTAAGAGGAGAATTAGAGGTCATCACTAACTCATCCTCTACCTTTTGTGAACTTCTTCCTCCCTGAGCTTCTTAGTATTAGACAAAATATTAACTTCTTTAGTCACTTATTCTGAGTTATTCTTACGACTGCTTGGAGGTGTAACCTTTTCACCTACCTCTTTTAAATTCTCACTATTTTTCTCTTCTAACTGAAAATTTTGCTCCTGTTGATCTTGAATATCATCCATAGTATATTCTTTAGGAACCCATTTTTGCTTACATTTGTCCTTATGCCTATCTGCCATAGTTTTACCATCAGTAATGACTTGTACATCATCTGTGCACAATTTGCTATTCTTATTATTCCCATCCTTATCCAAATTCTAAAACTGATCAGAGAATACATCCTGTCTGGCAAATTTCTTCCTACCAATTTTATAGCAAGAATCAATGTTATGCCCCTGCAATTGACAATGATTACAATATAAAGGTAGCCTCTTGTATTCAACTTGTTGCCAAAATCCTTCTTCATTATTTAGACCAATCCACACTTTATTAATCCTACGCTGATTCAAATTCATTTCCACACAAACCCTAGCATATTGAGGTCTCGTGTGAGTCAATGTAGGCAAATCAATAGTTAAACATTTGCCTATCAATGCAGCAATTGATCTCAAGTAAGATTTAACACAGAACTTAATTGGCAGAAGAGGAATTTTACCTAGACTGGTGCTAGAGAAGGCTTAGTGCCTAGTGTGAAATCCCAAGTCCGTTTAAAGAGGCGAAACAGAGCTCCTTCCGTTTGGTGATTGTCTCGAGTCCAGGCCATAGCAAAATCCTCTGCATCTGCTAGTTTTATGAGAATATGTCTAGGATCAATAAGATCTATAACAGCAGCATTCTTAAGTCCCCATTTCGTTGGAACATGATTCCCGATCGCCTCCACCATAGGCCTACCATCGAGGGTAGTAACTTGAGCTCCAACAATGGGCCTAAAAGTAATTTAAGGAAACACAGCCGTCAGAATCCTTATATAATTCCTCCTGAAAATTCAGTTCACATACTATCCTAAAAACTAACATGATTTTGAGGATAAGGTGTTAGTCAAAATGCATGAAGGAATATATAGCCTCACAACCTCCAAAAATCCTTTCTTTCTCTTTCGAAGATAAAAAATAGGAAAAGTTTCCTTCCTATTGCAAAATATCTGACGACTAAGCCCTACTACACTTTTACATACAATAGGCAGAATATCTAATGACGAAGCCCCTCCATTTGTGGAGGTGACATTTTACATACTAAAACAGAATATCTTACCACATGGATAATAAAAGAAACCAAAATATCCTTCAAGTAAATAACAAATCACACACTAAAAGTCCGACAGAAATCTAGACCACATCACGAGACAAATGAGAATAATTTTTCAATTCACAATAAAACAGACATCTATATAAACACACAAATTGGCGTATAATATTTCCAGATAGTAATCCAAGGCAAATATAATATTCAAACAAACACAACGGCATCATATTTTCAGACATAATAAAAAAGCAAATTGACGTATTGTGCTCACAATCAAGCAGGCATTTACAACAGACAACACATATAACAAAAGGCCGATAAAATGAAAAACTCCATATTGAAAGGCGAAAGGGAAAACAAACAGTAAACCTTTGATTACTATCTCAAAATATTATATGCCAATATAGGCTTTCAATTGCTTATTGTATACCTTGAGATACTTGAGCTTTATACTCCCAAAGAAGAGTCCAATTGAGAATGCAGAAACACGACCGACCTAACAAACAAATACACTTATTATCATCATCCAAGCCTTATATCCCAATAAATATTTATGGATGTGAAAAGAAATTTAGTCGAATAAAAAACAAGAGAAATGCTGCTAGTATAACCCTAGGGCCTATAATACTCAAGGAACCAGGTTCCTAAAAAGCGATGACATGACATGCAATAATTGATAAAAATATTCATAAAATTTTGTTGGTGTAAGTTTGAACTACAATTAGAATAGAGAAGACAAACAACATATTGTAGTGTGAGTTAATATGCAGTGGAGTTATTCATAAAAACATTCATAAAACTTTGTTGGTGTAAGTTTGAAATACAATTGGAATAGGGAAGAAAAACAACATATTGTGGTGTGAATTAATATATAGTGAAATCATTCACAAACAATCAAAGTTTCTTGCCCGTTTTTTATACCTTGAGTTCCTCGCCATTAACCTTGACTGAAACCAGCTTCAGGCCATGCCCATCCAAGACTAGTGGAGAAGTAGAACCTGCTCCTCAAAAGGGTATTAATAGGGCAATTAAGAAAATAGAAAACTACGGGAAGCAAAAGGAATAGAAAGGAAAAACAAAACACAGAAAGATAGTGAAAAGGGGACATTCAAGGAAGCATGCAGCTATTCGGCGGCAGTACTTAAAACATTATGGGTCCATTTGGTTCACATAAGTATAGTACATCTGAAAATACAATATAGTACATTTGTTACTTTTATCTGCACAAAAAAGTAGGCTACGGAAGGTGTTCCAAAATCAGTCTTTGGATCCCCTTTTTCTGAAAACTCAAAACCATACAGGTCTTTTGGTCACAAAAAATGAAAAAATTCAACGGATCAAAACATTTTCAGTTGCAATATTACCTTCAACTCTGGGATAGGCAGATATTTTGGAGCAGACAAATGTACTTTCCTCACCCAAAGAGAAATTCAAATCCACCTGCAAATTCATAAACATAGAAAAAAAAATAAAGAAATCATAATCAACGATAACATCAAAGAATATGCATTGTTCTTTGCCAAAAAAATCATACTTCTACTTTGCTGATAATTAAATTTAGTGAGTACTCACAGAATCAAAGTAGTAATCAGGCAATTTATAATCTTTAAGGAAAATTTCTTTCGGCATCTCCATTTTAGATTCTTCAACTTCCTTCGGTAAAGGTTCTGTTGCAATAGAACAGATGACTCTTTTGCTGAATTTGTTATCCCTCTAGAAAGAAGTCAAATTCACATAGAGTAAAAAATTAAGTAAAAGCTGACATGATCTGAAATCTTCAAGGAGTGACCAATCAAACAACTAATACCCACAGGTAAGGTATAAGGAAACCGCAAACTCCTTCGATGTGCAGTGGCCTGGTAAACACAAAGTTGGAAAAAAAAATTCAGAAAATTCACATTGCTCGAAGGCTCAAACGGCCTAGCATTACCGGTTCTATAATGCTTATTTTTTTGCGTTGATGCTTCTTTTGTTCCAATGGTAAAGCTCTTTACCACACTTGAAAAGAACAAGTAAAAGCAACCGAAAGACAATACAAAACAAACCCCAAGTAAAGCAGTTATATAAAGCTAAACCTCTAAAGTAAGGAAATGCCTGTGCGGGGATGGGGAGATTGTTTTAGCTAAATGTCCCACAAAATTAGCACGACTAGGGGCCTGAAACTGCAAACACGGCAAAGAAATTAACGGCATAAATGATTTAATTAAATTGTCATATGCAGAAGTAAAGCCTAAAATATGATAATGAACACGTAAACGAATTATCAAAAAAAAAAAAAAAAGATAATGACCACGTAAATGGAAAATGGCAGAGACCCAACGAGTGAGAAGTAGGAATTCATTTAAAACATATGAAAAAATATAGGACAATCTCCTATGGCCAATGCCGATACACAAAATGATCAAATAATATTATTTGAAGATATTCAAGGGCCAACAAGAGAAATACTTGCATTAGAATGCAAAAGCTTTTCAAAGAGAAGCTAGCAAGAAACCAAACAATACTAACAGACCATTAACAATATTAATAAAAGTTTAGACCTAAGAAAAGTAACAGCAAGTCAACAGCATTTATTTGTTTTGCCCAGTTTCAACCTTTACACCCCAATTTCATGGCCTTGAATATAAGGGAGTTAAGACATTCAACGACCAAAGAGATTTAAGAGAAAAATATTAACTATACTGGTTTGTTTGGTTGTAACTTTTAAGCAAAAAAAACTAGCTTTTTTTCGACTATCAAAAAAGCTGATGCATCCAGACTAAAGCTTCTACTTTTTATAAAAAGCAGCCAAGCACAGTCAAGCTTTAAACCGAAAAGTTTGAACTCAAAAGTTGCAACCAAGCCAACCCAATATATGCATGCAGGTATATATCAGTATTTAGAAATGAGCAATCACATGAGCGGAGGAGATCAAACCCAAGAGACATGTCTTCGGAAAACATGAACCTTTGCAGGGTAGAATCAACCGAGCCATCATCAAATTCACACCAAACCCTAGATAATCTCTAAATGATTTATCAGTTCAAGTGTGAAAATTAGCACAAAATCTCAAAAGGGTCTGAGATTTGACCAAAATTAACGAGACCCAGAAGCGCAAAATCCAAAGGAGCCAACTTAAAAACCCTTAAATTATCATCAAATTAACACAAACCCTAGATAATTTCCAAACGATTAATCAGTTCGAGTATGAAAATTTGCACAAAATCTCAAAAGGGTCCGTGATTTGAACAAAATTACTTAGACCCAGATGCGCAAAATCAAAAGCAGCCAACTCAAAACCCCTTGGATCAGTGTAGATAGTGAGAGAAAACAGACTGTGTTTTATATAGGGTTTCTGAGGATGTGGATAATTCAAATTATGGACAAGAAAATTCAAATAAACAGTTAATATATAAAAATATAAATGTAATTTTGTATTAAAATTGAGTTAAGAGTTATAGAGATTACCTCAGACGATCAGGAGAGAATGGTGAGAAGAGGAAACGGAGGACCCTTTGATCACCAAAGATTAGATATTTTGCCCAGTGATTGTTGATGCATAAAAGGATTTTTTATATGTGAATGAAGTAATTTTAGTATCCGATACGAAAAGATAATATGATATAAATTGGATCCCTATTTGGCGATACGTTGGTTAGTCTCTTGTTTATTTCTCCTTTTTTTAGGATCATTTCTCCAATTTATTAATCATTTTTTGTATGGTTTCAAAAATTTGACAGCTAAATTAAAATGTATTGACTTTAAAGTGTCTTTAATTTCATAAATTTTTCTTCTTAGAGGAGTTGAATTGATTGTTTCATGATTTTAAATTTAAAAAAAAAAATACAAAATGGTTTAACAAATTATTTTGGTACAATTTCGAATAAAATTCAAGGCTTCATTTATATTTTTGAAAACTTTTTGTTTTAGATGCAAATTTTAAACCTCGAGAAGCCTAAAATATGAAGAAAAAAAATTTGTTATCTATCTATCTAACTATACTATAATAAAAGCAAACTCATTTTTAGCAGTTACCAAATTGTGAAGCCGTTCCAATTTTCTATAAACGAAAAGTGTCCCTACTGTTTACAGTTTACAGTTATAAATTTTTCCCTCTAATCTAGCCATTGAGGGTAAAAGTGCAAATCTCATTCACGTTTCCACAACAAAGAGAGAGAACGGTTTTGATGGAGTCTTAAAGATGCAGAAACCCTTTCCAAACTCCACCCTAACTATTGCCTATTTGCTATCTCTCCAATCAAGAAAGTAAAACATATCGTAAAGAAAAGTGGCATCAAGCATCATGTAAACATAATAAATAAAGAAGATAAAAGCAAAAAGAAAGGTTTTGGATTCCTTTTCTATTGATAGAAAGGTTCTTTTCTCTATAGAAATTATTAGTATTTGAAGATTGATTAAATATTATGGGTAAGTTTTCTTTTGTATAATCATCCGTGTTTTGTCGAGTAATAATGTAATTCATTTGGCTAATTTTTGTTGGAATGTGTTTGTCAAAAAATGTATAATTTTCATATGATTTTATGAGGATAAAATTCATTAAAGTTACAAACTTTGAGACATTTTTATGTAGAGTACACATAATATTTTTTACCAATTATTGGGTTAATTTTAAAGCTTGTAATGCGAGTTTCGAAATGGTGTATTAGATTGTTAAAACCATAAAATAGTATGAATGAAAATTGGTTTTAAAGTGAGGTGTTCAAAATAGATTAAGGCGGGATGTCTAAGTCTCGTAGGAATAATCCTACATCAACTAGATTTAAGTAAAAATTATGCTAATAAAGGTGTAATCTAGTGTAACACGTACACGTGTAGGTGGAAGCACCACGCGCATGCCCCGTTCGTTCGTGCTCGGGGCCTAAGTTTGGTAATTGGTTGCGCATGACGCGTTAAACGCGTTATTGTCCTTATCCTTATCCGGTTTTAGGTCAGGGTCATGGTCAGAGGTCTAGGCTCGATTGGGTGCGCATGTATGATTCAAACCAAATATTTTAATTAAATGCTTTCATAAATTACAAAAAGATCCAAAAAGTTTCAGAAATTGCAAGAAATTTCAGATGTTCCTTTGATTCTCTGACTATCTTCAATTCTGTAACTTTTATACTACTCGAGGTTACAAGTCGATCATTATGGCTGAAGTAATACCTCTCTTGCATGACTATTAAAATGACTATTTTTCAACCATTTTTATTATTCAGAAAGCACACAACACTTATACTTTTTGCACACAATCATATAGAGAGTCAGAGAAGGTATCGCACCACAAAATGCTCGACCAGACGCTCATATTGCAGCTTCCACCAGGGTGTAGTGCGTATGTTGTATATTGGGAATTCATTGCCGATGCAGGTCGGAAGTAAGTCAATGGCGGACAAGTTGAATTTAAAGGGACGCGGAATTATATGGTATCGTCTAAAATTTTGTGGTAAATTCAATTGAAATGTTGTAATTTATTTTTTTCATTGTAGTTAATTGTAATTTAAATATCTATTTATGAAATAAAGTTTATGTTATTTCCAGTTTATTATTATTGTTAATGTATTCATAAATTATTATTTAATTAACCAATTACAACATTTTTCGTGTTAGGAACAAATTGAAGGAAAAATAAAACTTCTTGCTCAATTTTGTGCATTTGATTTTCTTTATTTCGAGTCCATATTTTACTTTGATTCTTATTTGGTGATTATGCTCAATTTTGCGCATATAGGTTATGTATATCTGGATAAAATGTGATTAAGAAAATAATCTTTCATTTCGCTCGCTAAATGTCTTGCTTTTGTTTCTTATATTCTGTAATTGGAGTCTTTTTTTGGACTATTTACATGTTATAATGAAGAGAATAATATGCTTGCTTGCAGCTCACTTTTGTACATATGAAAGTTTTCTTAATTTTGGACCTAAAATCTGGTTTTCATTTACAATAGGTGCTTTTGCATTGAATTGACATGTATTGAATTTTAAGCCCTTTTGTTGTTGTCTCTAAAGAGTAATTTGTTTAATGATTGATAGATTGAAAAAAAAAATTGAGGTGGATAATTATGGTAACTTCAATTTACATGATCACATCAAAATTACCAAAGATGGGAGAACAAATTGTATTGATTTTAAACAAAATTCAAACTTCTTTGTTTTCTCAGTATCGAATCAATGAGTTGTTGCACCTGCATAATGTTTTTCATATGTTGTTTTATGTGTTAGGATTTTGTTTTATTTTTCTTTCATAAAAGAAAAAAAATGCATTTTTTTAATTTTGTTTGGATTCTTTCATTTGCTAATAATGAATATTGCCAATTTGTTTTAAGTTATCTTAAAACAATAATATTGTCTCCTAAAAAAGTTTTCAATTGTAATTATGCCATTTGTTATTTTTTGTATGCAGCTAAACTATATTATATTTAGACATTATATTTGTCCAATTTCTCATTTAATTATATTTTTTTGGTAATTTAGTAAAATTACACACGCATTGTGTGTGCATCGTTCGCTAATATTTTTATTTTTAATAAACAAAAGTATCAACAGTCAAGTTTAATAACTTTAATTGTAATGGGCTAGTTTTTATAGGAACCTGCCCATCTGCAATTATGTGGGCTTTGAATGGACGGCCCAACCCTGAAATTTTGGCCTTAATACTACTCACCGGCGAAAAAATGCTTAGAACCCACATATCAATTCATTAGTTGTGAAATTATTTGGTAAATTGCTAAATTACACTGTATATGAGTTTTTATATGTTTATTGACAATCTATGTTCATCATCTTTAAAAACAAGATTTAACTCCAACTCTTCATAAATAAATTAAAAGTTACAATTTAACTCTCATTGCCTAGATTGCAAGCCATTCGCGACCAACCAATATTTGTCTATCCGATATCTTATATTGTTAGAGTATAAATCAGAAAACTTGTACAATTGTGTTCGTTGGTGTCTGTGAGCAGTGACAGATCGAGGGAGGCAGGGGGCGGCCTCAGAATTTATCTGAATTTTCTATAAAAAAAAAATATATATATATATATTTAAATGTAAATTTTTTATCTCCCTCTCTGAATTTTTCTTTTCAAAATTTAGTAATTCAACATTTAGGACAGTGTTTTACTTTCTCCATTCTGAAAAAATATTCTTTATTTCATACCATGATTTGCAGATTGAGATTTTATAGTGGCATAAACTATTTAAGAATTTATACATGTAGATATAAAGATGTCAATTATGATTAAATCTGACCCAAAAAGTGTGTAGATATCATATCCGTGAATGAAAATGTGTCGGGTGTTGGAATGAACTTATTAGATTTTGTGGAAAATTCATTTACAACTCACAATCCACCAAATCTAAATTATTAAATGTGAAGATTCTCTTAAATTAAATACACCTAAATTGATAAGAATGACGGATGAGTCAATTTAATGTTATCCGAAGCACATTTAAATGAGTTCAATTTTTTTTGCATTTCTCACCATAGCTAAATAATTAAAAAAAGAAAAAATAAAAGTAATATTTTTTTTTTCTCAAAAGTTGGTGTGCGATAGATTTGTTCGGCTGTTAAACTAAATTTTATTTATTGTTTTGATTTAAAAACCCATAATTTTTTTTATAAGATTCATTAAATTTTTTATAATCTTAAAAAAATTATTTTTTTACCTAAAAATTTCAACACATCAAACCGTTACCATAACAACAGGACAATGATACAAGTATACTACTACTTTATTTCTTTAAACTTCCACTGTTTTCGTTTTGCTTTTTTTTTATTTCCTTATTATTTTAAGTTCTAGACCTCTACCCTTAAGACATTTTTTAGGATTATATATATAATCTGTCGAACATAGGGCACTGTAACACTTGCTAGTGCATGTGCTTAGTGTGATTGTTTATACATTTGACAACTTTGGGTTTTGTAAAAACTAGTGAATGAAAAAAAATAAAATAAAAAATTAGGCAGCATGGGGATAATTATGAATAAACTAGTGATTAAAATATGTGCACAAATGTGGGCCCAATGATGAGCACTTTCCAGGTGGGTTCCAATGCATATGCACTTGCCCGCCTTTTCTATCCATTATATATAGAAAATTTTTTTTGAAAATATAGATTACTTACATATACATTATAAAAAATAATGTCCAAAATAATTTTAGCTATTAACTCTTGAAGTAATATATCGTCACTGCAGCAAATCAGAATGCACAGGCACAATTACAAATCGGTACCGATATATTTGTTAAACCAATGAATCGACGGTTGCTAAGAATAATTGAAATCTCGTCTATTGCTTCGAGAGAAGTTTTACTAATTTGTTCTTACTAATTGTTACGATCCGCAATGTTATAATAGTTATTCTATTAATAAATCTTAATTACTATTATAGATTTTGAGAGAGATAAAGTAGGGTTTGAAGTATTGTGCTTGTTGGTTGGTACAAAAGTACATTTTTGTGGTATATGTGAAAAATTATATTTTTGAATAAAATTTTTAAGTGGTAAGCAAATTAAGTTTGGTAAAAATTAGATAAATTATACTTTTTTTTATTAGGAAGTGTGAATATTAATGTAAAGTATAAAAAAATATTCTTTTATTGAAAAAGTTTCAAATTTTATATTTTTAAAAAATATATTTTTTTTGTATAAAAAATATAAATAAATATATTTTTTCGTGCTGTATCAAACAAGTATTTTAACTTTTGAGTAAAAATTACAAAAGCTCCCTAAAAAGCAAGTGCCATTATAAATGGAAAATCAAATGATGATGTACAATCCAATCACATTGAAGTGTTTTATATGGGAGTATGTCCCTTGAAAACTACATTTGGTTTGTATATGTTGGCTTGCAACCCAACATCAACTCCACTAAGTTGAGTTGAAGTTTTTTCAAAAAAAATCAAAAATAAAAAAAAAAAATTTGTACATAATTTCAAAAACATGCTGCTTAGAAGTGGACAAGTGTAAACACATGTTTGGATCCATCAAACATAGGATTGTGACGTCTCTTCATAATTTAGGACCTACATTTTAGGAAATAATAATATTTAATATGAGTCCCTGAATAAACTTATTTTTGCAAATATATAGTCATCATACAAAAATTTTACAAAAAGAATTTATCATATATGGTAATATTTGATTGTAATTTATAAGTTTCAATTTTTTTACTTTTT
>MKEJ01065526.1:0-18126 GCA_001753735.1 Embelia ribes
AGGATGAGAGGTCAAGCCCCACGGCCACCTCGAGACTCTCAAGAATCCGAAAGCCTACTTTGAGGCCGAGCCTCAGGGTCACCTCTACATTTTCAGGAATCTGAAAGCTTTATTTGAAGATGTGCTCTCGGATCACCGTAAAAAGATGAGAAGATAATCTTAAGGATACCCCTGGTTCCCCATACCCTCATCACACAAGACATTCATTAACAACAATTGCAATATTGATCTTTTTATTCAATAAACCCTAAGGGTTACAATTACAATAAGAACAATCAAAGTACATCACATTATTGCTACAAATAATAGTACAGTGGTAAAAAAAAGGAATAAGTTTATTCATTCTTTAGAGCTATCTTGGGCCCTAGATGGACCGGCTTCATCCACCTGTTCAAGTTTTACTCGTGGCCCACCGTCTAAAAAAGGAAGGTGCTCAGAGTCAATACAACAGCCGACCCTCAAAAACGAAGGAACTTCAGGTTCAACTGGAGAAAAATCATAATTGGACACCAGCCAGTTTTTATTTTTTCCTCTGGAAAACCACTCCAAATACTCCTTCAATTTATTACAATACCGTTCTACAAATTGTCCGCGTGCCCACTCATCACGCATCAAATGAGCAACTTGCAAGAAATTCTTGGCATATAGAATTACCTGATTGTATTCATCTAGAAAAGAAACATCATTTTTAGTAAAGGAACTACAATTCAACATTTCAGCCTTCAATCTATTGACAATATTTTTTAGCTCTTGAAGCTGTAAGTAGTTTCTTGAATTTTTTGCATCAACAACCGATCGTTGTTCCTTCAGTTCTCTAACCTCACGGTAAAAATTAAAAAATTTGGCCAAAATTTTTTAAGGCTGATCTTTTTCTGACCAAAGGCGGGTAATTTCCTCCTCTAATTCTTCAAGGCGCCTGTATATACTCAATAGTTGACCTAGTTCTTGTTACAGCCAATCTGAACGATTGTCTACTGCTTTCTTCTTCTTTAAAGCATCTTCGGTCAACTTTCGGGATTGTTCAAATTGGCGACAATAACGTGACACCTCGGCATTTATCTCGTCCC
The DNA here is from genome assembly GCA_001753735.1 of Embelia ribes. Classification (NCBI taxonomy): domain Eukaryota; kingdom Viridiplantae; phylum Streptophyta; class Magnoliopsida; order Ericales; family Primulaceae; genus Embelia; species Embelia ribes. The sequence goes on from MKEJ01065526.1 coordinate 1,068, forward strand.
TCTTACACATAAATTCTTCCCCTTTGAAATATGACACATTACGTTCTAGCTTTATTATTGTTAGGTTAGCATCATATAACGATTTTCTCAACTCCCTATTTTGATATATGTACGGGCATAGCTCAGCAGGAAATGCTTTGCACAATGCCTCAATAGACTTTATTGTACTTCGGGGTTGAAAGGGCAAACCTTGGGTAGGACCTGTTGAATTATGATGAATATGACTCACCAATTTCACCAACTGTAACCTAAATTCTCTAATCCGACCCTTACCAAGGTCGGTCATATACTCAAGCCAAACTGGAGAATCGGGAGCAGGGAGATCACCTCCATCCTACATAAATACACAATCATATACATTCAGATTTCCAAATTCTGAACATTTTGGCAACAATAAACAGAGAATAGGAAAGAAGAAGCTTATAAACAAACAAAATAGGAATTTCATTCATAGAGACAATTACAAAACTTGGGACTTTACCCACACCAAAGTCAAAATTTTGCATAATGGCTAACAATAAAAAAAAAGTAGAAGAAGTCATACTTTGTCCTTTGAAGAAGCCCGAGAAGAGGCTAAAGAAGCACCAATAGCAAAAGTGGATTTCTTAGCATCTTGCTTCTGCTTGAATTTCATGAAAGCCTTGCACCCGAACTCGAGGTCCTTGGTAAATTCATGCTCAGGAAAGAGAAATCTACCTTTACCCCATAGAGGGCTAGCTTCTAGAACTTGGACAATATCTAAACCCCTGTAGAAGATATTGCAAGCTTCAAATTTACACAGCTTCTTCCACCCAAGGGTAAAGGAAGTTATCTTTGTGCTTTACTCTTCGCACCTCGCCACAAGTTTGGCTATCCTCTCATCCTTCTCCTGAACCAGCATCCTTACTTCAATCCTCGTCTGAACCATATCTTTTATTTGATCATCCTTCCTAGCATTAGCCTCAGCTAAACTTGAAGTTTTTTCTTCAGCTTCAACAATTTTCTTCTCAAAGCTAGCAGCCTTCTTCTCAAAGCCAGCAGCCTTCTTCTCCATCTCATCCTTCTCATCCAGAGCTTTTTACAGATCCACGTTCTTTTTGTCCAGGAACTTGGTTAGCTTAGCAATATGTTTATCCCGAAGGTGTAGTTCCTCCTTCGAGATAGCTTGAACTTAAGCCAAATGCACGTCGCTGTTAGTCCACTCCCGATTATGTCTGGAATTGAGAAGCTTCGAGGTAGAGGTGATCCATACACTCCGAGCTCAAAGTTCCCCAGGATTTGGCATAAAGTTCTTTGTGGAGATTGGTGTAGGTTTTTTGCAAACCATTAAAAATACCAACCCCATCAAAGTCGGTGGGAATGGTATAGGATCATTAATCCTCTTCTGGCTCTTTACTCTCCGTATCACTACTATTTTCTCCAGCAGCAGCAGATAACGATTTCGATGCTGAACTACTTTTAGCAACTCCATCTTGGATAGAACCAAAAGGATCAGCCCGATTCTCTCCTCCCACAACTTCTTCTTCAAGACCCAAACTTTCACGGAAGTGCGCCATAGGGTCAAAATGAGCCAATGGATCAAATTGATCCGAATGGTCAAAATCCCATAAAGCTTCCTCAACCATATACTCCATGGCTTCTTAATAAGTCCCCTCCGACACTTCGAGAAGATTTACTTTGGGAATATCACTTCCGATAGGCTGAGAATCTCCTATTTGGACAATGGGTGCCATCCTGCTGGAACCAATAGCTGGAATGACATCCGAAATACTGGATACTGCAACGGTGACCTCAGCCGTTGCAACAACATGAGATTACTTCTTCTTACTTTTTCCCCATTCCTCTACCTCGAGAGCTGATCTCTTCTCCTTCTTCTTCCTCGCCAACGCTTCCCCTTCAGTATCATCCTTTAACCCACACGCAAATTTGTCAGATTCAAATAGTTTGTGAGGGCATCGGGCATACTCACTTGTCCCATCGGGATCTTTCCACTCCAAAATTTATGTCAGTTCGGCTAGTCCTTCCATGCTGGGTTCCGGAAAATGGGGTTTTTGTTAATTCTGGCCTTGTCATCCTCTGAGGCCCAGCCACCTGACACGATAACCCAATCATTTTCCACTCCTTTATTTGAGGTAGGAAGGGATGACATAATCCGCTCCGAGCGTTTGGGGGATAGGAACCATACACCTTTTGTGTGTACCAGATGATAGCAGTAAGCAATCTCTGCAACCCCGATATTCACCCCAACCAGAGCATTCAAGATCTCAATACCCCTAATAATTCGAATGGAATTCAAAGCAATTTGCGATAGCGCGAGCTGCGACGCTTGCAGAAATGAAATTAACAAAGGGGACAGGGGATAGAGATTGCTTCAGAATAAAGAACACTTAAGCACACCCCAATCTCATCTCCATCACTTCGGAGAACTCCTCGGGCCTCCTTTTCGGTCTCACATAACCAGACACAAATAGGAGCTCCTCTCCCATATTCCTCCAAAAATCTTTCTTCATTAAAGCCCTTAATCTGCTTTAAGGATGCCCATTGTGACAACCTCGAATGGCCCTTTGATGATTCGGGCTATTTGACACCATTCAGATTCGTTTCCAAAGCCATCTCTCTCTTATTAACTCTTCTTGAAACTTCAGCTACAATGTATTCTAGAGAAAGAGAGTGAAGAAGAAGCAAAATGGAATTTGACAAATGACAGATAAATGGAGCGGTCTCCCCCTCCCTCCCTATTTATAACTATATCACAACCGCAACATGTCAACTTCCCACATTAATGACAGGCGACAACTAAGCAAAATGGTCATGTGCTACCCTAATGGCATTCGACTCGCTATTTCATAAAAATCAACTACCCAGGATTAAGATCCGTACGATCCTCGGTAGTTGGGGAGCAATATAAGGTGTTATCCTCGGGGCAAATGAAAAATGAAAATTTCATATCCCAGCTCCTTTCGGTCAGCCATTCTTACTCTGGGCTAAACGCCAGAAGCCTACAGACAGGTACCAATTTCCGAACTGCAAAAGTTGTCGATTTCTTGCTTTTTCCTTTCAGAAGCAGCCCTCCTCAACTAAAATAACCGAAAGCCTTATATATCTAAAACTCCTTCGGGCTAAACAAACAAATCACCTGAGGTAGTTGGGGAGCAGTTTATTTATGCATATAACGCATATAACAAAATATAGGGACTGAGGCTATAATTAAATAAAAAATTACTCGTCATACATGCTTATTATCAAGAAAGTCATGGACCAACGAGGTAAATATTGTTTGATAGCTGTACAAGTACTGTGCACTATAAAAGCTGTCATATGTCAGCTGAAAAAACAGGTGAAAAGTTTCTGTCTCTACATTTATTACCATCATTTCCCAAATTATTTAACACATTGTCGGAACCCTTTCTTACTTAAGCATCGGAGAGTTGGCAGACAGCCCCCCTGTCCACACTTTCACGTGCTCGAGTGGATTCGAAGGTCATTCGGGGAGTAAACATCTTGTTCATATCACCAAACAGATATCATTGGGAAAGTGTATCCGAACCATCTCCAGGTACACTTTTCATTTTTATTAAGATCCCATTTGAAGAAGGGCTAGAGTATTCACACAAGTCTTTATATTTTCTAAGTGTTTCTACTTCCAATTTCAATTTTTAGAAAGATTTTTAGAAATGAAATAAATTCCTTAGTTGAAAAAATTACTATTAACAATTTTTTTATTAAAAAATAATTATTTTTCACCATAATAAAACAAATATACTAATATACTGGAAAAATATTTTCTCATAACTTATTATGTTTGTATATTAATATTTTCGGTATATAGAAATGACTTTTCAGAAAGTTCTAGAAAGTAAAATTATGACTTTTTTTAGAATTTATTATGTTTGTATAAAATGAAAAATGCTAGTGCGAATGCTCTTAGTGTGGCTTACTTTTAAGAGAGAATTGGGTTAGCTAAATGGGATTTACTTAGCCCAATTCCTATTTTGTATGATAAATGAGTTTATAGAAAATAAGATTTATTTAGAAATAAAATGAGAAATATCGGTGTGGATGCTCTTAAGGTGTTTTTTGGTTAGCATTTGGTTTTCAGTTTTTCATTTTCAAAAGTTGATAACTTATTTAAAAAAATCTTCTATAAAAATTAGAATATATAATAACTATGTTTTATTTTAGTATTCAAAAAATAAAATTTTCACTAATTTATTTTAAATTATCTTCTAATTTTATCTTTTATTTTTTAATTTAAAATAACATAAAAAATTCTAAAATTTTAATTACTTTATGCCCAAAAAATTGATTTGTACAAGTTATTTTGTATACTATAGATTTTTGGGAAAGTTATTTTGTAGAGCTTTATAGATTTAATTGGCATTTCATAAACTATTATTTTAACCTCAAAAACATATTGCTACCATATCAAACTTTGGAGCTACTTTTCACCCATGAAGTATGGTAATAAATATTTCACAAAACAAATGGTATATATAGAGTTTGTTTATTTAGCAATATTGTAAAAGCCTAGTTATTCATTAACCATCTCGTGCGATGATCATCGTGAGAATGAACCCAACAATCTGGTCATTAAAGGAAATACCACCATTTGGTATTCACTAATTTTCCGAAATCAAATACAATAATTACAAGGTACAATCAGGTGCCCCGTAACAGAATATATCATGGAATATACAAAATCTTCTATAAAAATTGAACTTTTAAATTGGGCTAAACTTTCTCTATAATTCAAAGGGTGAATTTCATCAACTACTTGTGTTTACATATAACAGATTCAAAATAGTACTACATAAAGAAGTATAATAATATATATTAGAAAAGCAATAAATCTTCAATTTAATTCAACCAAATCCAGCAAAATTGCAGTAACTGTGAATAAGAATTTTAATCAATTGGTGTGCATATATTTAAGATGAATTATATTTACCCTTACAGTGAAGTGAAAATCAATGCTTCAAAACTCATCATATAAACCCCTTTCTCAAACCAGCAGCTTTCGAGTCTCCATCCCATATGGGTTCCTCCTTTCTCTCTCTATATATCTCTCTCTCTTAATTGAGAGAGATTGAGAGAGAAAGAGACACCAGATAGGGTCATATATTAACGATACCCATCTAGCCGTTGCAGCTTCAACGGCTATAATCTGAAATAAATTCTCATATATGTATAGGGTTATTATCTGAAATAAAGTGCAAACAAAATTTTTCTTTTAGAAAATTTAGAATTTTTAAATATATTTATCATAAAAAAAATTAAAAAATTAAATCTCTTCTCAAAAAAAAAAATAATAATAATAATAATTTTATTTGTAAATATTACTATAACAGAATTTTTTTAAATAAAGCATATACCAACACCGATTCTCTTCATGAGGACAAAATAATGAATATTATAATTAAAAAGATAAAAATTCGTTTATGTTGAAAATATAAAAATTGTTCGTTCAACTATTTTTGCTCAATTTTTTACAAGTTTTGCATAATTAATTGATATGTGTATCATAAATTTAAAATTTTTAAAAAATAAACTTGTCATCCTATTCCATCAACCTAAACTTCTAGAAAAAAAAATCAAATTATATTATTTTATTAAAAAATATTACCATAATAAAATTTCTCTAAATATAATTAAATATTAACCGATTAAGAAGAAATTAAAATTGAAAATAATTAAAATTTTAGTCTTGTATTCTTAAAAACAAATAAATTTATTTGTCTCGTGCATTGAAAATATTTTATTAAACTTCTTCATTTTATACTCCTAAAATGTCACTATGCCATAAACCAATTAAGAAAAATATAAAACTAACAATTTGTATTGTCATACAACCCGTGCAATGGTCGGACTACATCATAACAAATAATAATTATATAAATTTTTAAAAATAAAGAAAAACTCTAAATATATTAAATTTAGCCAAAAAAATAATTTCAAATATTTTTTCCTACTGCAATTGTGAAAGTCAAATTACAACGCTGATAATCCTAACTCCTTCTAATAGTCTAAGTTTGATATTGAGATTGGATAAATGAATCTATTAGGCATTCATTTTAATCAACTATTTGAATATTTTTTAAGTGAAACTCTTAATAATAATTATAATAATTATAACTTAGTTACACTTAAAGGTAGAAGTTATATGAGTGTAAGAATTTGTAGAGTGTTTAAATTAAAGTAATGTAATTTTGAGAATAAAATTTTAACATTTATCCCTTCTTTTTTTTTAACGATCATGAAAATTATAGAAATATATGAAGCGATCATTGTGTTATTTATTTTAATGTAAATTAGTCATTTTATGATATTTAATGTTGATATTTTTTCTTATTTTGAGTATTATAGTATTTTAAATATGAACAAAAGGTATAAAAAGTACTAAATATATCTTTTTTTTAAACATTAGGACTAATTTTATCCATTTTTCAAATTTTGTAAACTGTTACTATTATAAGTAAAATTATGAAGACTAAAAAATATTATTGTTGAAACTTAGGGATCAATGTTGTAATTATACTTAACAATAGATTTTGAAATAAGATATTGGCTAAGTGGGATGTGTATATATTTTATTAAACCTCTTTAATTCAAATTATCAACTAATCAACTAAAATACTTATAATAGTGAAAGATATTTTCAGATTGTAAAAAATAAAAATAAAAATTAAAGGATTTTCATATTTTTAAAATAAAATTAAATTTGTTCCAGAATAGATGAGAATGAGGTGAACAATTCCCACCATAGTGTAACTGTAGTCTACATTGTTGTGTATCATTATCTACCCGGATCTCAAGTAGTTACAGACTCGTGTGTTTGTAGCTACACGTAGACACATTTATAGCCATAAAATCTGCATATTTTTTTATCTAAGGATTGTAATCTATATATTTTGATCAATTAGATCTTTAATACTTTGATCAACAAGTTAAAACATAATATGCATATAACTACATATCCTGTGAGTCTGTAGCTATTTATTTCCGTTATCTACCCCCTTGGTGGAAGGCAACATTGTTTGCTAAGAGCATTCATACTAGCCTTTGTATAGGTATTTTTCCTTCCTCAAATATAAGGAACATGAGAAAATGGAGATAAATTATATAAATGCACTATATCTATTTTCAAATTTTATAAAAAGAAATTTAACAGTGACTTTCCCAAATGAAAATATTATTATTCACTCTTTCTCTATTAAAAAGTTATTTTTTCCTCCAATATATAAAATACACACCAACATATTCAATATATATATATATATATATTTAATTTATATTTATATCTTATGAAATTAATTGTGCAGTTAGTTAATTTTAGAAATACTGAAAATAGTCAATTTTTATTTTGAAAGAAAAAATTGATTTCTACAAAATGAAATTTAAAAATTTAACGAGAAAAGGCTAGTGTCAATGCTCTAACACTGTACCTTACAATTCTAATAGATTCACATATATATATATTTTAAAAACTTTTGACTGAAAATACCCCAACGTTAATCACATAGCTAATGTTTTGAACCGGCCACCCAACCGATCTGAGCACAATATTGGATCGAAAATATCGGTGAACAGGTGTGACCCAGTATGACCCGACCGTTTTTGTCATAAAATCGTGACCCGGCCGGTTTACATGAACGGAACTGGGTTATACACAATTTAAAAAAATGTTAGAAAAAATGAATAGAAAAAAAAAACAGAAGCAGTGACATCTCACTAGTCACTTCTTCCTCAATATTGTTTATGTTTAAAACTGGTTTGTGAAATTTTGTTTTGTGAAAGCCTCTTTTTTTGTTTGTTTGATTACGCACTCATGTCGTGGTCATGATTTAAATTTGAGAATGAGCTCTATGAAATTATGTTAATTTATATTGTGATTATTTTTAAAATTCTTTTATAATTTTTTTAAGTATGGATTTTGCATGTCATAAATTTTTTATAATTTTTTAATACACACCAGGTCATGCGATTTAACTAGTGAACTCAAGTCCGATCATTGATCCGGTAACCCAATATTACGACTGGATTGATAACCGGTCCGAGTTTTAAAACATTACCCATAACTAATTGACCCATCCAACTTTTAAACGTTTCAATTTGCCCCTTATTTTTCATACATATCACAAATCTTGACAATACATATGCAAAATCTCAAAACCCCCAAAAGTTCAATAAAATAGCGATTGACTTTCTTTGTCAAAACTCCAATACACAACCCATGGCGATCCCTATATACATCACCGTCATCACCATCATCGTTCTAACTACAGTACCGGGCTCCGTTATCTCTCTCCGGTTCGATCTCCAATCGGGTCACACCAAATGTATAGCAGAAGATATAAAGAGCAATTCCATGACTGTAGGCAAATACAGTATCGTTAATCCCGATGAGGGTCACCCCTTGCCCCCTTCTCACAATCTCACAGTTAGGGTATGTATGTATACATGTGTATATAATCTTGTAAAGATTATGTCTTGCTAAGCTTCCAAGCAGAATCATTTAATTTAAGGTTTTTGGGGTTTTCAGATATTGGGTTTTTATTAACTTGTTTGCTAATGTTTAATATCCCGTCGGAATCCGTGATTTAGGGCTTTTTGCCAATTTGGTATAGGTGAACCCCAAAATTACGCAACAGGTACATCAGCTGATGTAGCTGATGTGCACACTTTTCGTCAATCCTAATGGTGAATCATTAAAATATTCCCACTTCTTTTTGCCATTAGTAATGACGAAAACTATGAGATATAACATTCCCGCAATTTTTATCGTTGATGTACCGATTGCGTAATTTTGGGCCCTTCTACCAAAAGGGTAAAAAACCCATGATCTAGGTTATGTATGTATATAAGGGCACCTAACACCAATGCTTCTAAATGAGCTGCTAAACTACATTTTAGGGATTAATTTTTGGAGATTAGTGATCCAACTGTTCATCCCAAACACTATTTTCAAGTTTAGTTATCTGTTTGGATATTCTTCAAATCTCAAACTCTAATTTAGAATTTGATTTATAGAGATTAAATTTAGGCATTGGAAATTGATAATCTCACGGAAGAGCCCTTACAAAGATTTCATTTTTCTAGTTGATTAATATAATAATCAATTTTTGGGATTCGGATGTTTGATTTTTTGTTGAGTTGCCTGCTAATTACGTGATATCCCATCATAATATATGATTTAGCATATGTATGTGTATAATCTTATAGCTATTCAATTTTTCTCAGCTGCCAAATGGTGTGAATTGATTTTCAGGTTTTTCGGATATTTGGCTTTCATTAATTTGCCTAATAATTTCTCATTATCTCTTCAGAACCCATGACTTAGAGTATTTATGTATTCATTATCTTATAAAGGTTTCATTTTCGGATATTTGGTTTTTTATTGACTTGCCTACTAATTACATAATATCCAATCTGAAAACATGATTTAGGATATGTATGTATTTATGATCTTGTAAACATATTGCTCAGCTGCCAAATTGAGTAATTTGATTTGGGATTTTTCGATTTTTCCAGGTATCTGAACTTTTATTGACTTGCCTGCTAATTAATTTACTCAATATCACGTCAAACCCAGGATTTATGATATGTATGCATAGTTGTCGTTTAAATATTTCATTTTCTCAGCAGCCAAATAGAGTAATTTAAATTACTAAACTTTTCGGGGTGTTTTCGGATATTTGGGTTTTTGTTGATTGGCGTTCTAAATACTCATTATCTCGTCAAACAGAGTAAATTAATTACCATTTTTTTGGTTTTCGGATGTTAGATTTTTTTCTTACTTGCTGCTAAATCCCATTAAATCCATGATTTATGCTCAATTGTGTGCTTCCATTATTGTTTAATATTGTTTTCAATTCTAATTCTATGTACCAAACAAGCTAATTGAATTCCTAATTATAAACTCTTGCAGTCTCAATCTCACCGTTTGGGTGTGTACTGAATCATATGAAATTTATTATCACTAATAATATTTTCCTTCCCCTCAATCATTACCAGCTGTTAAGTGTATTGTAGGTACTAGTTTTTTGTTTCCAACATCATTGGGTATGTGTAGAAAATGGAACATGAATACCACCATTATCTTTGCACCCAGAGGATATATTCAATTTTTGAGTTTCTGACATTGTATTTGGAACCCAAATTTCAGGAACCTATTTTAAAACGGAAATTTGAAATGTTACGAATTCGTTGGAATTTTGTTGTTTTTGGAGCCAATCTGAGGGAAATGATTTTATGGATTTGTTTTTTTCCCTCTTGTGGAATGATATGATCGTGAGATTTTTGTTGTCTAGACTCTGGAGAACTTGAGTACGCATTCATGTGTAATTTAACCATGAGAATTTGATGGGATCTCGGTAATTAGCAGCCAAATCCGTCTTCGGTTGGATTTTCAAAAGTGTCGAATTCTCCCAACAATTTCCAACATTCCATAAAATTCTGTCAAACATGCTAATTCCCGTGAAATCCTGTATGTAACTCCAATTTCTATGACTTGCCTTTTGGAGCGATAGAAATTTCCAAGGATTTCATCATATTTGAAATTGGTATTTCATGGGATTTAATGTGTTTGAAATGTGTAATTTCACGTAGAAATGAGTTTTGTAGGGAATCAAGGGAAAAAATTTCAACCTTTTGAATCCAATCTAAAATTGGGGAATCTCCTTGGATTTCTCTGCTATTTTCTAGATTTCCATCGACGGTGTTATCTTTTTCCAAATTAATTTCCAATTTCATGTTGCACCCAAAAAATATATAAATGTATAGTTCTTTTTTTTAAAAATAAAATTCCACTTCGTCATGACAGGAAAAATGGGATTCCATTGGTTTCATTCCATTTCCTAATTTATTTAACTACAATAATTAAGGCCCCGTTTGGTTAACATTTCAATTTTCAGTTTTTAAAAGCTAGGGTTTAGGATTTTTTGATAGCTCAGTTTTCTGTGTACGAAAGTTTGTTTGCCAACAACTTTTGAAAATTAATTTTGAAACTATAAAACTGGAAAAAATTTATTAAAAAATTTTAAACCATAATAGGTTTGACTATTTTGTGCAATTTATGTTTTCTATTTTTTATTATACACAGTAAATAAAAAATATATATAATTTTGAAAATATAAAAAAAAGGTAATACTAAGTTGAAGTACCACAAACCATTAAAGATTATATATTAAGATTTAACTTATATTAATCCTTACCCTATCCACAAAACTTTGCAACAAATTATTCATTTTCTAGCTTTAGCTACTTGAATTATCAGAGCGAAATAAACATGCTCGATGTACGCTATTGTTTCATGAAATATTTGTTATCATAATTTATGCTTTTATACAAAAAGTAATTAAATTTTTAGAAATTTTTATGATATCTTAAATTAGGAAAAAAAAAAAAGAAAGAGATAAGACTAGAAGATAATTTAGAATAAATGAGGAAAATTTTATTTTTTAAATATAAAAATAAATCACAATTATCATTCTATAATTTTCATAGAATTTTTTTCTAGTAGGATTCAAGATAAAAAAAAATTAAGTTACAAATATAAATTGAGAATATAAAGTTTAAGTACATTCATTGTTTAAAATATAATCCATCTTTATTTTTTAGCTTAAGCTTAAAAACCTGAAAAGCCAGAAAAATAAATTTTCAGAATTAATCTTGTGAAAAAACTCTGTTTTTAAAAGTTGATTCTTGAAAGCTGACAAACAAGTTTTTAGCTTTTGAAAATAGAAAATTGAAATTAGATGTTAAACAATCAGGGTCTAAGAGTTGGGTTTTTTGGTTAATTTTATGGGGGCCATATTTTCTCAGGTGACGTCTTCGTACGGGAACACCAATCACTATGCCGATCACGTGGAATCAGGACAATTTTCTTTTTTGGCGGTTGAGGCTGGGGATTACATGGCTTGCTTCTGGGCTGTTGATCATATGCCAACAACAACAATCACCGTTGATTTCGAGTGGAAGACTGGTGTGGCTGCTAAGGATTGGGGCAATGTTGCCAAGAAAGGCTCAATCGATGCAAGTCTTTTCCCTTTCAATTATATCATTCTAACGTGATATTGGGGTCTATGTTTCTTTGGTGTTTGAGAAAGTGGCCATTGTTTTGAAATATTTAACCTATCAACACCTAGTTAAATATCTCTGAACTTCAAATTTAATGAGACTGGGTCGTCAAAATCTATTTCAAGTTAGTCTATCTATTTTGTTTATCGGAATGTAGAAAACAAAAAGAGAAAGATCTTTATGGTTGTTGGAGAGTAGATATCTGATTTTTATTATGAGATATGATTCCGAGATTTTAAATATCAAGTACAAACATGAGCTGAGACATATCTTCCTATTTGCACCACATGGTAATATATTTAAAATAGTTTCGCAACTCGTATACATTCAACTTATATTAGGTGTCATCTGTGCACTTAGCCATTTCTGGTGCTCTGAGTTCGAGGTTTGGTAGAGTTTTGTTATGTATAACAGTTTATGGATAAATTTCAGACACTAAATATAAGATCGGAAGTTCATATCTCAGCTACTGCTTTGTTATTAAAAATACTACCTTAGTATCCAATGGAGCTTTACTACAAGGGTCTCTCCCTCCCTCTCTTCTCTGACCTTCTATTGGTTATAGAAAAATGATACTTGTACAGAAAATCATGTAAAGAAACTGTGTAAATACCTGTGTGGTTGGAGATCCTGTGTTCTGATCATTTCCTTGAAAACATAATTAATGTGTGTTCTATCTAACCACATTGTTGTTTGTACAGTTTCGTTACATCTTGTTACATTGTGTTGTTTTCCATAGTTATGTAATCTCGACTAGATTTCAAATTCTTAGTTACTTATTAGTTGTTTTTTCACTTATTTGTTCCCCATATCTTTTTTACTACAGGCCATGGAGTACGAGTTGCAGAGACTACAGGAAATTGTTACATCTATACACGATGAGATGTTTTACCTCCGCGAAAGGTGAATCAGGATAGTTCTTGTGAACCATTTACGCTATGCCATCGTTGGCCCTTTTTTAGTTTTCCGGTTCATGTTAGAATATAGTTTTTACATGTGTCCACGTTTCATTACAGGGAAGAAGAAATGCAGGAGCTTAACAGAACCACGAACTCGAGAATGGCTTGGTTGAGTTTCCTTTCCCTTTTTGTGTGTATGTCGGTTGCTGGCTTGCAGTTATGGCATCTGAAGACTTTTTTCGAAAAAAAGAAGCTTATATAAGTTTTTTCCTTGTGATAAATTAGTAATTTACATGTACAACTTTTTTTTGTGTGTGTAAGGATTGAATGGTATAATATAGCAAGGATAAATCAGGACAGCAGGTGACCCAATTTTGATTTTATAGCTCGGGCGATAAAGCCCTCAGTCAATTTCCAGCGTCTCCATGGTATCGCTGCTACCAATATGGTTGCTATCACATGCCTGGAAAACCAGCGATACCATCACCAGGTGGGTTGCAGTTTTGGTTATTGATCATATAATATTGAAAATATTTTGATTATCCACGTGAAAATGAACGTTATTAACATTTGTGAATGCCACTTCTGGTACAACAAATAGAAGAATAATCAGTTTAATACATCATTTGTTTGTTTTAGTTATAAACATTGCATTATTGTCAATATCTCAATATTTTCATAAACTAAATCTGTCTTGAATGAATCCTTCATTTTGCATCTAGGCAGCATAACAGTATACGTAGTAACTTTTAGGATGATGGCAACAGTGGCGTACTAGCGAGATTTCTCATCTACGGTAGGAAGTGGTATGATATGCATGCAAGATAAAGAGCAGAGAGATTTAAAATGTCAAATCAAATTAAGAGTACAAGGCAACAAATACTAATTGAGAATCGACAAATTGTTCACAAAATTTCATACCATAAGGAATTTGAACTACTTCAAATATAGTATCAGAAAGTAACACTTGTGGAACCTCACAGTAAATGCCATATCAAATATGAAACAGTCGAGTAACTCGTTACTGGCGCTCGGCCATAATAAGTCAATGTAACCGAACAAAACAAATTCATACTAGTTAAATTCCTCTTTTGAAAATTCATGCCAGACCATTTCAAGCTAGAAAACAAATAATACATGAAGAATAATTAGAAAATAAGCAAATCAATGAATTCTATAAGGTTGTAGAATTTTTGGGACCTAAAAAGGCATATCAAGGCAAGCGTGGACTCCTTTTATATGTTATGAAGTGAAGATGTGCCAATGATGATCTGATGATATTGATTCTTTAATCTTTTCAAGCCTCTTTATAATTTCCAAAAATGAGGGTCTTTTGTTCATGTCTGCAGCCCAACACTGAACCGTTAACCTATAAAAATCAAACAAACAACAAAAATCAAAATCAAATAGTAAAATATTACTTCCACTGCCGCTCAAACAAAGATGCGTGTCTCAGAAATGGAGACTGATACCGTACAGGAACGAAACATTTTACTATTTGATTTTGAATATTAGAGAAATGGGAAGCAACGATATTAGTTTGCTATATTAAGAAAATATTATTTTTATATTAAAATAAAATTACTTTTAGTATTACTACAGATAATACTATACTAATATTTAAAAGGGATTAAACATGATTTTTTCAGAAGAAAATTTTTCGGAAGCAGGTTCCAACGAGTTTGGAAAGTGAAGTGCTTCCGTATTGGACACATGTTTCTGAGGAAACAGTTTCCCATGTCTGATAAATTTTTTCAGGTAACTATGCTCTCAAATGCAAATCAATGTTCCCAGCACTGCAAGGAAATGGGGAAGCAGAGATTTATTCGATTTCAGCTTCATTTTGTAAAGGCGAAAACTCTTCTCCATGTTTTTTTTGAAAAGAAATAGTTAGTTTTCAAGTTCATAATGTCTAGCAAAAACAAATACAATTCTTTCCGTTTTTCGAAAAGAAATACTTTAGTTTTCTTGTTCATAAAGTCTAGTTAGTACTTCTGAACTAATGAACAAACATGACAAATAGAAAATAGTAACAGATCTAAAAGTGTGCCTCATGTATAAGATACCATGCAATGAGATCAAATCTGAAATAAAAAAAGAAAATGGACCTACTCTTTTAATTCTGGAATAAAACCTTTAGCTTTAAACATGGGCCTGTGTCCTTCTGCAACATATTTGGCAGCTTCATAAGGCTCATAGTGAGACATCGGAGGATCACCCTCGAGCATCTGCAACGTCAATGAAAATCTTACAGAATTAGTGTGTTTTATTTTATTTTTTGCAGATCTTAGCTTCTTAAAATCTTACAGGAGTACAGGTTACCTCGTACAGTATCATAGCAAAAGAGAATACATCGACCTTCTTATCATATTTCCGATGCTTGAAAACTTCAGGAGCCATGTATCGATCTTTTATTTCATTGAATGGAAAAAAAAAATTAATTAGCTACACAGTATAAAATAGGAATATCCAAACCCGAATATCTGTTTAAGCAACACCTACAGCTCCCCGTTTCTCCGGTCATTTTGTAAACATCATGAGAATTTTGAACTTTGATGAGCTTGCTAAGTCCAAAGTCCCCAACTTTTAAATGGTCTGCACTGGAGTTGACAAGAAGAACATTCCTAAAAAATTCACCACATTCAACCAACACAAAATGAAAAACACTACTCAAGGCAGAAAAGAAATCACAGCACTAATGAGCTTATATATGCAATCAGTTGCGAAAGAGGAAAACTCACCTTGGCTTCAGGTCTCTATGAATTATGACATTTGGTTCATTGTGAAGATAAGCCATGCCTCTGCATAAATAAGAAGAATGAAACCAAGTTTAGCATGACATTTGGATTTAATGCTGCTATAAAAATCGCCAATGATCAATTCGGAAAACTACACCCAAAAAAAAAAAAAAAAAAAAAAAAAAAAAAAAAAAAAAAAAAAAAAAGATTTCTGGATTGATATAACTCTGCTTATATTGATTTTCCTAAAAAAGCAATGATTAACGCACTGCAAATGAGGAAAACAAAAGGATCTCATTCACATAAGAAACAAGGCTTCACCATATATAAAGATGTCCAGGCACGTTTACAATTAACGGCTCACTGATCATCCCTCTTACTTTCTCTCTCCTTTTCTTTTCTTTCTGGGAGACGGATCATGCGGCAAATTTCGGAGGATTTTGCTTTTTTGGGAATGGAAATATAAGGTTCGATGACTTATTTCTTTTCTCTATCTAAATAGAAAACATAGAGTACACTCTTATCAATTCATCCTGTTTTCGTTCTTTAGATAAATCTTAATCATGCCATCATATCATCGAGGATGATTATATATACGGTGGTTGCCCGTTTGATTCAGCAAAATATTGCGAAGGACCAAAAAGGATAAGGCTATTTTTCAATTTACCCAGCTGATACAGATTTGCAAAGTTGAAGTACCTGGCAATGTCCAATGCAAATGTAAGAGCAGTTGACGGACTAAGAGCACCTTTTTCCTTAAGATATTGATGAAGGTCACCCTGAAATAGATATTGAAACACAAAGTTCTTTAGATAAGTAAATTCATTTTACGATAGAGAAGAAAAAAGATTTAGATATTAAATAAAGAACAATACTATGCATCCATTACCCCTCGTAAATACTCGGTAATCAGCATCAAGGGCTTTCTTTCGGTTACAGCTCCAAGAAACTGAACTATATTAGGGTGGCGAAGCTTCACTAGCAAGTTCACCTCGTGCCTAAAGTCCTGACTGAACCAGAAAAAATAAAATAAGAAACAATTCATAAGAAATAAACAAAGATGTGACATACAGAATATTTAAGAGAGAAGGAAACTGTAATGATCCCACATCCATAATGTAAACTATTGGTCAGTTGTTTATATCCCTAGGGTTCCTCCCTCCAATAGCTAGCTTTTAGGGTTATTTCTCCTTAGGCAAGTTACAGTGGTATCCTAGCCACTCACCATGTCTCCACACTCCAACGTGTGTGTCACAGGATGCCGGCAGTGCAGCGTCTAGCGTCCAGGGGACTAGCCTGCTAGTGCAAAGTCTGCCCACAAGCACAGTCATAGGGATGATGCCAGTCTAGCCGGGACTAGTACATAGT
>MKEJ01065530.1:0-10688 GCA_001753735.1 Embelia ribes
AAAAATAAACTTTTATAAAAAATAAAAAATAAAAAAAATTTTGGTAAGTAAAATCCCTTTTTCTTTATTTCTTTTCAAAAAAACTCACGTCCCCGGGTTTATGGGAATTTGGGGCGTGACAGTCTGTGTGCGGACGAGTCTTTATCCATGTGCGGACACCTTAGTTCGTGTGCGATTGGAATTTGTTTAATTGTGTGCTTGATTTTGATTTCTTAATCACTCAATAAGCATTAGAAATAATATCGTGACATTAGTAACATAATCGAGTATTAATTAAATTAATTATTTTAATTATCATCAAAATATATTGTATTAAAACATAGGGTCTACATTTATTATTTAAAAATTTTAAATTCATGAGAAACTTGTTAATTAATTATGCGGATACTTATCAAAAATAGACTATAAATAATTGAAGAAAAAACTTTTATATCTATAATATAAACAATTTTTTATCTTTTTAATTATAATATTCATCATTTTGTTCTCATGCATAGTATCGGTTTTGGTATATATTTTATATGTCTCCAATAGTTAGGTTTATAGAAATTTTGTTATGAAAATATTTACAAATAAAATAACTTATTTTTACAAATATTTATTTTGTAAAGATATTTACTTTTGACAAAGTTTTATTATGATAAAATTTAATTTAAAAATTATAAATTTATGTCATATGTGTCCAAAGACTACACGAAAATACATTGCGATTAGAACGAAAGTGAAAGAAGATACAAATTTTATAACACAATATATATGTGTGTGTGTGTGTATATATATACACACACACATATATATATATATATATATATAAAGATTCTTCTGTCTCTCTTATATACCCGTAAGTTTAACTATTTCTCCATTTGATAACCATAGAGGAAACATATATTTCGAAAATAAATAGTAATAGATTGATGAGTTAAAAGAAATAACGTATCTATAATTTTTCATTGGAGGGTAATTGATTTTTTCTTAAATACCAAAAAAGCAAAAATGGATCCATGTATATATTTATGCAAAAATATTAAGATATTAAATTAGCTTGATTTGGAAAAATATTATAACAGATTAGATTACATTTATATATATTGACATGATTATAATGGAAATATTTTCTTTCCTAAATTTTGATTGCAAAAGTTATAGGATATGTGTCAAAAAAATGTGCAGATGCTACAAAAAAGTTATCTATCCACATGTCGCAATTAGAGCAAAATTATATGAAATTCAACTTTTATATTAATAAGAGATAGCAATCTTATAGTAATGTCGTGTAATTGTAAATGAGTTTTATAACTATAAACTATATCTAATGGATTATTCATATTGTTGATTTATTTACATAAATTATTGATTACTTATACAAACTTTAATATGGAACTATAACTATCAGTTTCTAATTTGTAAGTTGGATAATTACAAATAATCACAATTCAAAAAATAAAAATCAACTTGGTTATTTATGGGAGAGATGAAACTTAGTAATTGTAAGTTGTGACACATTATAATTAAATGATAACAAAAGAAAAATATTATTTTTTAGGAAATATCATAATAGTTGTAGAATTAATGGTTATTTATATTATAACAGAATTGTTGGAATTTGTATTTTTGTAACAAATTTTGTTTTTCTATAATAAATATGTTTATTGCTTTAATTTTTTAATCTTTCTAATTTGGTTTTTTATTTTTTCAAATTTTGAATGCAGTAGTTGTTTTCATGGAGTAAAATAGTGTGATTTATCTACCATTTAGAGAAAAAATTGAAGATATGATTTGAATTATGATAACATATTAGTAAATAAGTTCTACTTTTTTCTTATTTCACGGAATTATGAGAAAAGTAAACTCATACTAGGTTATGAAAAAAAACCTCATAATATTCGTTTAAAAAACTTCATTTTAGTTACAAATATTATTATTGGGTCTTAAACGAGTGAATAAAATGTCATCTTTCATAATATATGAATGAATAATATATATATTTTTTAAAATAAATTTTTATATTAAAATGCCATGTGCAAAAATGTGCTCCCCACTTGGTAAATTCTAAAAGTTTATTTGATGAGTATTGTGACGTTTGGTAAAATGGTGTATTTTATTGTTAAAACACAAAAGTAGATATGCATTGGAGCAGTCCTAAGGCTGCTTCTAAAACCACTTGAAAAAATATAACTTTTATTTTTATTAAACTCTAAATGGTACATTTTTCAAGAAAAATAAGCATAAATAAATAGAAAAAAATAATTCTAAACTAGACCTTAGAAATCACTATTGTTTCCCGTAGTAACAATAATTTTGTATTAACTCAAAAATTAATAATAACATAAATATAAAATATCGAATCGAATCTTATAAAACTATACAACACTGTCCCCTTAAATGATGAGGGTCAAATGACCCGGACCAGTTACACCCACGGGCCAATTGAATTTGGGTTGGGCTCAATAATTAATTATTAGCCCATGTTGAAATACAACAAACAAACATGATCCATAACCCTCTTCTTTAATGATTATTTAAAACCCCAAGGAGCCCTGTGCTTGTACAAAAAATTTGGTTTATATACCACTTGCTTCTTATAACACCAAATCAATGTGGGGGTAATTATTCAAGAGTTATCCTTACTTCTTTCCCAAAACACGCCTAAGGTATTACTTTAAAGTTACATTATTCACATCCGATAACCGTCTTAGTTTATTAATAACTCGTTAGAAACACCTTTGACAAGATTTCTAATAAATTTGGAATCATCAAATTATATCGAGGTGCCCCAACTTTGAGGTACAAAATTACTCGTGAAACCCACTAATTTTGTACCTCAAAGTTGGAAAAACATTAAGCCCCAACTTTTAAGAAAATTTAAAAATTCCAACAATCATTTTGCCGAGGTGCTTAAATAGGCATCCGAAGTACGAATTAATTGTTGAAGCACTCACATGTTACTCACCATTGAACAAGAAATTGCCCACTTCGTGTTCCGGGATGGAGGGACTTTTGGGTGTTCTTCTTTCTTCTTCTTTTTTTTTTTTAATTACTCATTGTAATAATAATTTTAATTATAATTAGTCCGTTCGCGTAGAAATAATTAAATGGTTTAACTTGTTATATAATTTTAAATATAAATTTAAATTTTGAATCAAAGATAAACGAATAATTTTGTCCATATTAATATTTGACTTGACCTTATCCCTAATAATACTTAGTAACGACAATATGATAATCCCTAATACTTAGTAATAATTGCATCTCCTAAAATTCAAAATTTCAATTATTTTCTAGATGTTCCAATTTATAAATTGTGCCCACAATTGTGGACGATGAGAGCATTATACTCCACATATATAGCCCCTTTTATTTTTTTCAATAGAAAACATCATTTTATACAATCAGTTCATATTCAATTAGCCTAAAAAAATTTACAAGATAAAATCTCCCGATTTCATTTAGAAGTCCTAAGTAAAACGATCAAAGCTAATAATCCCATCAAATTACCAAATCAACTACTTGAAGAGGCCTAGGTTGAGCCATGGTTCTTCTTTTCCACAAGTTAATCTCTTTCCTAGGCTTCAAATTATCAACTTCCATTTTCCCACAACCCCCTAGTTCACCAATAATTATCGGGGCCGAAAATGGAATCATGACCTCATTTTCACCCTCGCTATCTTCATTCGCGTAGCAAGTACTCTGTTGCTTTGCATCCACGGGTGCAAACTCCGTCCTCCAATTGAAACCCGCCACTGTGTCGCGTCCGCTGGCAAACCTCCTCACGTGACTTAAATCCGTCCCTCGACGCGCCCTCTTGGGCTCTGTAGGCTGAGTCCGAGGAGCACCGGATCTTCTCTCTTGCGGCCTTGAAAAAAAGCACCTCAAGGATGATGACTTTGTTTTTGGACCTTGATCAATTAGGTTCTTGTTATTTCTTTGTCTATTCTTGTGCTTGATTTGGCCCATACACGAGATCTTCGGTGACGTGGGTTCCTCTATTCGAGTTTCTACCGGAATAATCTGGCCGGAAAACCCTTTTCCAATGTGGGTTTTGAACTTGTTGGGACTAAAATTAGGTTGCTTTTGGAAAGTCACAGGCTTTTGTACGAGCTTCAACATCTTTTTCTCCATTATACGCAGGCTAAGATTTTCAAGACACTCACTTATGCTACTTTTTTTTCGAAAGAAATTTGTCCCCTCGCTAATTTCTATATCACTTTTGTGTGTATATAGAGAGAAAGGGAGGAAGATGGATGGATATAAAATGCGAGAAATGTGTGTATATATATGTGTGTGGATAATATTATGGAGAGGTGGGAGTTATAAGGTCAAAAGAGAAAGATGACCGAGTAAACAATAAATTGATCCCACATAATTAAATGTGACAGGTTGTTTTGAAGCTTAATCTCCTCTGCGTGTGGCCAAAATTTAATTCTGTATTCAACTTATAAAGCGAGGGCCAAATCAACAGTCAAATAAGACAAAAATATGACATAACAATCTCACGTTATATTTTGACTATTTGCATTATGTAACTTTATTTTAGCCCACTTTTATTAATTCATTATTAAAAATAAAAAATAATGCTATATTTTTCCAATATTCCATAAAATCTACTACAAAAAAATATTAACTATATTATTTATGACGTTGAATTTCAATACGTGATGATTATGAATATAGCTAATGTTAGTACACCGGCCATGATATTTAGTGAAGGGAGAAACCCTACGCTAGTGGCGAATAAAAATACTCCATCCATCTTAAATGTAATTGTACACATTTATATTTTAGAACATCTAAAAATGATATCCATTTTCTGAAAAAAAATTAAAAATAAATAAATTTCTTAAATTGTTACTTCATATTAAATGTATTTGGTAGTTGTAATACATAAAAATCAGATTTTCAAAAAAGACAAAAATTCAATTTCGATTTCATATAAGTTTTTAATCGATTATAATCACCTCAAAACTAATATTTTCTTCGTCAGTTCAATAGCATATGATTCAATTTTGGAGCGTACCTAATCCGACGATGAAATGGTTGCTTGTAAGCCATGGAAAAGCCATCGGAACTAACTATCCGGAACTTGATTCATAAATAAAGAAGCGTCAAATCACAAGAAACACAAAATCGGAATCAACAAACAAATCCTCAAACGTTAACGGAATGATTCACAGGTTTTACTGTTAGAATTTCATGAAAAAATAATAGAAATACTTACGTCAAAATGACGAGAATGATTTGAGAATTTCGAATCCAAAGTTATAACACCGAACGAGCAAAATTTTCTCCTGTAAAGCTCGAATTTAGCTTCGGAATGAAACTAACACTCTCACCCCTCCCTCTGTGAAAATGCATTGAAAGTTATTACACTATAATCCCTCAACTTTTATTTTTATTTTAGTCCCCCTAAATTATAGGGTCTTGAAGTTGGAGCCAAGTTTCATCGGTTATATAATTTAATATGGATGGTATACAATCCAAACAAAAAAACAAATCAAACTAAAAGAAACTAACAAGTCAAAACCAAACATAATTTGCAATTTGTTTACACCATTATATTATGTCATTATTGGTGTTGTATAAAAATCCAATAATAATAAGGTTTAACATAATTAAATTATACGAGTCCTATCTAAAAAAGGGTTTGAGTTTAATTTATTAGAAAAATCAGTCGATGGCCATACAATTTGATCGATAAGTAATTATTTGATGACTAAATTTATTGTAAAGTCATTAATTATTTAGAGTTATACATATTTAATATTTTATTAACCTATTTAAGGTTATTTAGTGCATTAAAAAGTTGTTACAAGAAGTTGTCTTCATATCAACTTGAAAATAGGATCTATAATTTGATGATTGGCGGCATAACTTGAAGATTCGAATTTGAAAGGGTGCTTACTGAAAGTTGCTCATAAAATTTCCTATAAATATAAGGGTAAGGCATTCAAAAAAGACACTTCACAAAACATGCCAAGCATGGATTTATTTTTTTATATAGGCATAGAAATGCCCTAACATAATTTAGGAGTAGGAGTAGACGTAACATAATTTAGGAGTAGATTAATATAATTTCTTTGTAACTCATAGTCTCGAACGATTGAGCATGCCTCTTGTTTATTACATTTGTTAAATTTCACTTTCCATCCGTTTTTTGAGGGATTGATCACAGTCTCGTTCATTCCACTTTCTATTTACCAAAATGTTGTAATCGATAATAATATTGAGTAATGAAAATTCTTTTCTTATTCGACTTCTTATTTGTTTACAACTTTTATTATTTTGATATTGTCATACACTGTCAAATAAATCTTAAAACTAAAGTATGGAAAACCACAATACGCCCATAGGATATTATTTTGAAGTGATTCCATACTCATCAAATGATTGGCTTGTGAAAAGGGTTAACTCAATCCTAAACCAACCAAAATATATTAGGTTTGAATTTATTTTGGAGTGATAGCAGTAAGAGAATAAGGGCCAACTTGTGACAGTTTGGTGTAATGGCACACCCCGCAGAATTTGAATATAACAATCAAACTTGATTAAGGTGAATTTTATCTAATTGGGCTATAAAAGGATGGTTTTTCAATCAAGACCTATAAATTGGGGTTCAAATCAATATTTTTTCATCAAGAATCATTGGATAATCATACCCCGTATGCAAAACAAGAATCAAGCTCACAATCCACTTCCAATCTTTGAGCAATTTTGAAGCAATCAAGGCCAATCAAAACTCCTCACTCCAAATTTCTTATTCCATTGAGTGTATTAGACCTTGTAATAGTGCAATCCATTCTCAAATCATTGTATATCTTGTAATGATATATTATTTGTAATCTTTTCTACATTCTCATAATTTAATCTTGTAAGGATTTACTCCAAGACTTGAGGGTGGCGTTTCAAGTGGAGTGATTAGTACCCGGGAAGTTAATCGTATCGTGTAATCATTTCGTTGGTGATAATGTAGCATCAAGCGGTGCCTTGGGAGAGTGGACGTAGGGGGATCAACATGATCTTTGGATGAACAACTATAAAAATCGAGTTTGTTCTTTCCTTCTCTCAAACTCTTTTTAATTTGTTCATTTATTTCATTTAGTGCATCATTTACCTAAAAATTCATATAGTTTCCTTTCTCACTTAGTCATTAAGTGTTGTAATTCTACAAAGATCCTATCTTTATCCTTATATTTTTTCAACACAATTCACCCCCTCTTGTATTTTCCTAAGGTCCAACAATAATATATTATTGAACTCTACTATCTAATCTAAAAGATAAATAGAAAATATGCATGTTAAATTAATTTATTTAAATATATACATAATTTATAGGAAAATTTATCACATTTATGTAATTTTTTTATACTTAATAATATAAGATAATCATTCTAATGGATATTTAATATATATGATAGATTAATTTATGAATGATGAAATAATGTATTCTTTTCCTTATATTTGGAGTTTGAGGCTATATAAATGTATGATGTGTCAGGACTTATTTGATAGAGCAATACAAAAAATTCTTCTCCAAATTATCTTGTTTATTTAATATTTTTGTACCATAGTATCAAAGCCGACAATTTACACACCTACCATTCCCTTTTAAATTTAACCCTTACAATAGCCTCTCAACCTGAGACCACCATAGTCGAGCTTGGCAGTGGGATCAATACCACTTTGGTTGCAAATATTGTACCAGTTGTGATTGAGATATCAACACAGAAAGTAAAATGTCTCATCACGGATGTTTCTTCTCATTACTTTATTAACTTTGGTGATCATCATCATCTCTCCCTTGTTGATAAATCTTTGACTGGTGATAATTATTCTAATTGGCGACAATTTATTTTTCACACATTAGTTGCAAAAAATAAATATGGATTTGTAGATGTAACGATTGCTTTCCCATTCGACTGAGATCTCTTTGATTTATGGAACCGATATTCTATAATGATACTATGCTAGATCACTAATAGTATGGATGGTTTGCTTGCCAGCAGTCTTCCATCTTATGACATACCTTCCCGACTTTCATTGGAGTTGGAGACTCGCTTTGAAAAGGTAGTAAAGCACATAGGTTTTGTTTATATCATTAGATTGCTACTACTTAATAGAATGGTACGTTTTTAATGGCTTATTATAATACTATGATAAGTGCATGGGATGATTTTAATTCAATTTGCATTATCGGAACCATTCAAGATCTTGAGACAGAAAAATCGGAAGAACGTGTGTTTGAGCTTCATGTAGGTTTAAATAATTCATATAAATCAACTTCAGCGTTAGCTTTTGGTCATGGAACCTTTTCCCTCACTCAGTCACATATATCACTTGCATAATGATGAATAGGATCAAAGGGCCTTGTCCATAACTACAAATATGGATCATTCGACCTTGGCATCATGTTGACCTTTTTCCAATAAGAACCCAGTTCTTGCTAAAAATTAGGAGCCGGAAAAAACTTACACCCTCTACAATAAAATTGGACATACACACGATGAGTGCTTTAAAAATCTTAGTTTTCCAACTTGGTGGCCAAACAAGAACCAAAATACAAAGAGGCTAAGGAGGGTGACCTACTGAACACGCAGATGCCCAGTTTCATAGCCCCTGCAATGGGCCAACTTTTCTGTTGGGCCCATGAGGGCAGGTTGGGCCATGGGCTACCGTCACTAGACCAAACTCGACCCAATTCTTCTCGGTCCAACTTAGCAACATTGCCCTTCTATCTCTCTTAAGCCTAGTTCCACAGCAGGCAACCGACCATTTGCATATGGGCCAATTTTCATGGACTAATGCAGCCTTAAGACAATTTTTCAATCCAACGATACATTAGGCAATCAAAGATCCAACTGCAACACCGTTGACATTTTCTTTTTGGTAATAAAAATTATTTTTGCTCCAATTGGGTAACAAAAAAATGTTTATAATTGAGATCAAAAGGATGAACTATTCTCTTAAGTTGTGTACTTAGTAACTTGACTTAATTTTACTTTAAGTTTCTGTATTAACAAGGCCTACACATTGTAAAAACATGCCCTTTGTGTTATATAGTTACCACTATGCTATAATAAGTATTGTATCGTAAGAAGTGGCACATTGTGGGTAGTTTTGGCTACAGCCGTATGTAAAGTTATATAATATTTTCTATAATCTTACGTGTCCGAGGTCCTCAGGTCCCGAAGTCGTAACAGGATGTTATTAGAATGAACCGGATTGCAGAAACTTGGTGAAGAAGGGATGGGTGCATGCATGTAGGTAAAATACGTAGGTAACATGAGTGAAGAATGATTTGGAGACAAATTTATATCGATATACTAGTGGTGTCTACGGCAATACCTTAGCATATTAGGTGCACAAAATGTGTTAAGATGAAGTAGTTGATGAATATGTTATATAATGTGTGTATGACGAAATGATGATTGCTTGTGTACTTTGCTGTGAGCGACAATTAGGTTGTGAGCCAAGTGGAATTCTAGACCAGTGATTGAATAGCAGGGGAAGCCTTGTTAGTTTGCAATGGGAGTAGAACTTTGGATGAAAAGAGACCGCTCGATTGCCAGTATTGTTGGGTGCCTAATATGATTGTGTGACATAAGTCTGTTCGTATAAATGTGAATATAAATATGATTCTAGATGAGAAAATTGTTAGGAATTTGAAGTATTTTCCATGTCTTCAAATATAGTAAATGAAGCATGATGACATGTGTGATGAGTCCCCTAACCGAAATCCTTCTGAAAAGGGGACTTTACTTGGAGGATGCACCACCAATGATACACACCCAAACTAGATCGGTTACAAGACTACTGAGGTAGTAGACCACTGTGGTTATTGACTCCTCCTTATACCCAAATAACACGGTTGAGGATCCAGAAGACAAGGCGACAGACGAGGAAGGCACTTTACTTTAAATTGGGACACAAGTCCCTCTTGTAACACCGAACGTCGTGGGTTCTAGTTTAACACCGCTCAATATCAATGGTGGGTACTTGTTTCAAATTCTTCAAGGTGTTATGGGATAAATGACCCGAACAATTATAAATAGTATAAAGACTCGGTCGGGAACTGTTGTTGTATATCTATACGCCCTGATATAATGGGCATACTGAAATTTAGCACATATGAGCGTGTCGGACTTCCATGAAGGAGAAAACCCTATGGAAGCATATCGATGGTTGGGAAAGATGGAAAAGTGATTCAAGACTTTGGTATTGAAGATAATGTGGTAAAGGTGACCACAACCCCATTCTACTTAATGGATGAGGCTGATGAATTATGGATAGGACAAGTTCTAACCCTGAATGTGCATAATCTAACTTGGGATAGTTTCAAGGAGGTATTTCTAGGGAAGTATTTTTTCGAAACCTGAAAAGACTTAAAGAGAAGGAAGTTTATAAAGCTGATATAAGCGAAATTCACTATGGAGTAGTACGCACAAAAGTTCGAGATGTACTTGCAGTTTGCATCAAAGATGGTATCAATCAAGAACCTGCGTGTTATAAGATTTGAGTTAGGATTGCGACCATCAATTTAGATAACCTTGGCTCTGAATTGGTACAATACTTATAAAGAGATAATAGAGACACTGGTATGCTCGGAGGTAGTATAAGGCCCCAAAAATTTTCGCCAACACTGTAGCAACACTGTTGCATCTTTTTATGGCATTGAATAGTGGTTATATGAAATA
>MKEJ01065534.1:0-11198 GCA_001753735.1 Embelia ribes
TAATAATAATAATAATAAACTAGAGAAAGTAAGAGATATGGATTATGATTTTTGTGTTGTGTTGTCTTGACAGGTAATGTGTAAGTAGGAATCTTCGTGGCTTTGTGTTGTATCTTGTACCGCCATCCATCCTTATCTTGTTGACACGTTGCACCACTATGATTGCACCTATCAAGAAAACTACGGTGGTCCTATGTGTACCTGATCATTTCTCCTCCTCCTAATCTGTCCAATTTGACATAACCTTTTGATTTTGGCTAACAAGTTCGGTGAGGACACGAATTTCAAGGCCCAGCACGAATTAATCAATTAGAGAGAGGGACACACACAGAGAGAGAGAGAGGGGTCATATTTCACCAGCCGTTTTCAGTCAATTTACACATCTTTTACCAATTTCAAATAATTATTTAAAAAATGCTCTTTTATAATTTCAATGCAAAAAATAATAGTAGTGGTAAATTATCCAGATTACTATTTTATTAAATAATACAATAATAATTTTACTTTCCAAGGTTACATATTTAAACAAACAATACAACTTTTTTAAATATTTCCGAAAAATTAATTAGAGATAATTTAGTCTATTTATTTTTGCTAATCTAAATGTCACTTAAAAAATAACAAATGATTTACTTCATAGACAACGATGGATTCAAAATTTCAAATTTATCTACAATATTTGAAAAAAAAATTGAAGATGAAAGGGACAGAGGAGCATAATCTTACTGTCTCTAAATTACTTTTTTCTGGTCCGTTTATGTCAATATATAGCAAATGACATATTTAGACATGATTCAGTAAGACAATTAGATAGATATTTCATTTGGAAATAGCATTTCTCTTGGAAAAGAGTTCAATTCCAATTTTGAATGTGTAATACTTGGATGGAAGAAACAAAATAATATAGCCACTAATATAGTAAAAAATAGGTTATAAACTTAGAATAAGTCATCAATTGAATATAAAATGGTTAAAAGCTTTAGTCTTGATTGCCCTATAAAAATATACTATTATATTAGTTCAAAGAGGTTGGGAGTTGGGTACGAATTCACTATTTCACCGTTGTACTTGCTTCTTAGCTATACTTTGTGGTTGTGAAATCAAATCAAACATATATATAGTTGGCTTTTCTAACAGTATCAATAATCATATTATCCTGAGACAGTTTCTAATTACGAAAATAGAATTTAATCTAAATAATTGTAAAAATATTTCTAAATTTTTTATTTTTAAATTTTATATATATTGTTCAAAAGTTATTATTCACACCTACACTAATTTTATTTTTGTAAGGTTAGATACCCACTTTCGTTTCAACGTTATTCTGGTCAACTTGTAAGTTTATATTAGAATTTTACGAAATTGAACAAAGACCAAACAACGTGGGACACTACAAAAAAAAAAAGATCTGTGTCATTTATCCAATCTTAAGAGTATATGAAAATAAATATGCTATTAGTGTATCAAAATTATATTTTGAAATTAATTAGGCTGTAAATACCTTTTTAAAAAAGAAAAAAAAAGAAGGGGATAAACTACACTTTGACTACTGAGGTTTTTGATAATTTAAAAAATACCCTCAATGTTTGTTGAAACTACCACCACCCCAAATTAATATGTTTCAGTATAATTTATTTCCAAAGTTTGTAGGGCAAAGTACCGATCTATAGCGAAAATGAGGTATCTCATTCCGATCAACTGCTTAATACTTGAAAGCTGAATAACGATAAAATCAATTGCTTAGATTAAATCTCATATATCACTCTTAAAATTGCAAAGATACCCATTAAATAGTATCTATTCTCTAGCTTCTTAATTTATTAAGAAATAAATTGTATAGTACAGCAGTATATACTGCATATAAAATATTTTTCTTCAAAATCTAATGGTCTTTGTCAAAATTTCCAAATAATTTTCATCAAAATTAATAAAATAAGGCGAGAAACTAGTGTGTGGTTTAAGTCAAAAAACTAATTTAGTGATTTGGGAAAAAGTGTAGGTAAATTAAGGGTTATTATGAAATATTCAGAAACACTGCGGGTAAAAGTGTAATTTAACCTAAAAAGAGAAGAAACTAACGGCGAGCTGTTTCTTTTGTTTTTCTCTCACATTAGCTATGTGTTTATTGTTTTTTTTTTTTTAATTTGTTTTGAGTTTTTTCTCTCACATCCTCTGTTTCTCTCTCATGATCTAATTCATCGGAGGTGGGTTCGGAGTCTGGTCTCGTCAAATCTCTCTCTCTCTCTCTCTCTCTCTCTCCAATCAGACAATTCTCGCCGGAGATTTCTACCCTCGCCGGAAAAATCTGGCAGGGGGGCCTGAGGTGAGAAAAACAAAAACAGAAACTAAATTGAGATGGATGGATAGGGGTATCTTGATATGTGGGTAAGCTAGAAGAAGAAGAAGAAGAAGATTAGAAAATGGGGAGAAGAATAATAATTCATGGGGTAAACGTGCAATGTAAGGGAAGGAGAGAGAGATGTGGGAGAGAGAGAGAGGGGCATCAAGGAGGTTCTTGCACGGAACAGATTGCTTAGATCCCTTTCTAACTCTTCAATTCCTTCCCTCACTTGTGCCGTAATCTATTCTTTTTTTTTCTAAACCAACCTTATTAATAGTAGTATTTAAATTCTGACTTATGCCCTCTCCCTCTCTCTCCATTTCAATTCCCAAAATTGGAGCTTTTACTTTCTCAATTTCAATTTCCAAAATTCGTGCTTCTACCTAACGTGATTTTGTAAAGGTGAGTTCTTTTTTTAATGTTAACCCCTCTTTTGTTAGGTCATCTTTTGTTCAATTTTAGTCTTTAGGCTTCAATTCCTCGATTATCTTTTGTTCAATTTTAGTCTTTAGGCTTTAATTTGGAATGGTGGGTCCTTTTTTTTTCTTTTCCTTTTATCCCTCTTTGGTTACCTCAAAATTTTCTTCAATTTTAATCTTTCAGGGAACTGTTTTAGGCTTCAATACCTTGATTATCTCTGGTTTCTGCTTAAAGATTGTGTCTTTTCTCGAATTTTGTTTCTCTGATTGGCTGTCAAATTTGGGGGTTTATAGTTTGATCTTATGTTGAGATCAGCAATACATAATTGAAGTGTTCTTCTGTTGTATAATCCAAAACCCTGTTCCATTTGACTATTGAGTGTTGCTTATTCAAGAAAAATGATTTTTTTTTGCTTGATCATCGTATAAGTGCAATAATTTGTTACGTAATTTGACAAGAAAATATGTTCTTCGAAAGTGTAGATCTTTTGTCCTGATTTTGTTTCTGAAAATTCCAAATGCATTTCACTTTGGAAATGATTAGTGGTCTTCATGTTAGATTTTTTTATCAGAAAGTGAAAAATTTGACAGATTTTTCCCAATTGAAAGATTTTGATGTCATGCTAAATGTTCACTTTTAGTGTGTGGCTTTGTGGTCAGTCTTTGTTTATCTTCTCTTCTGAAGGCAATGAATTGGAACGTGTACTTTTGTCTCTTCTAACTGCTTTTCTCTCTGTTAGGGTTTTTTTTTTCACGAAAGCTGAGAGCTTTTCAATTGGCTGTGCTGGGGTCAGTTGCAAAAGCTGTTGAAAGGAACGGCTTTCAGTTTTCCGTGTGCTTTATCAGTTTTGTGGGTTTACAATGCCATCCGAAATGGTGGACCATAAGGGTTTGCCGTCATCGTCTTTCTTCTCTGAGGAAGTGCATTTTCCTAACGAGGTAGTAATTTTTGCACCTAGATTCTAGAGTTAAGAACCAATCGTCTTCAAATCTCAGTATTCATTTTGAAAATTCCTTTTTTAACTTGAGGGTTAGATTTTCTGGTTCCATTATTAAATTCTCATCCATGTTCTTATCGTCGTTTTTGCTAATCCATTTTCAGCAGAGACAGGTTGGATTTTGGAAGACAGAAACCAAGCCCGAGTCCCATGGTGAGCAATAGTTGGGTATCCTTAAATATTACATTTGTCTGTTAGTTACAATCACCAAATAGCATCAATCATTTTGTACCTCGTGTTCAGAGAATAGGACCCCTCCGCTGCCTTAGGATTTGTCTTTTCTTTACGAATTTTACGTTAAGGTTCGGCCTTAAGATTCCTTCCTGTCGAGAATTCGAGATACAATTTGGTTGAATTCGTTCTTCACTTTCTGCGTTGAATGAGTTTCCTTTTACCAACACTGTATCTAGTGAAGCTACTAAAGTTATGTGCTATCTGGTAACAATTAGTGGAGATATCATTTGTTAAGGATCATGAATAATTGAGATGCATTACAGTAATAATTAGTGGCTAGATTGCCCATGAACCGAATTTCAGTAGAGAATCTACTTTTAGGTAGCATTTAGTGATTTCATGTTATTTTGTCCTTTATGTCTGATCTCCTTATGCATGGGAATCGTATGCTTTACTGTAATTTCTATCTTCTGATATGGGGCTAAATTTAGAATATAACTGAGTATTTTCAAGTTTAACACCTTCAATCTACATCATTAATGGGATATAGCTTGGTATGGAGTTTTTAATTTACCCATAGTCTGTACTCAAAAACAAATATAGGAGTGATGATGAAAGAGTAGATGCTTTGCAAACCTAGGAATGACGTCGAAGAGTAGATGGTTTGTTTAAGTTCATGAAATTATTGTAGGCATTGGTATAAGACATGTCTGGGTAGAATATATAAACGCTTGCAAATGTCTGTTCATAGATGCATTCTCTCATTAAAAAAATAACTTCTTCTTTGGAAAGCATGTTTGGTGCATTTGCGCATCTAGTCACTATAATAGTTTGGAGATGATAGTAGTACAATTGCAAGGGCGTAATTGGCTCATCCACATTAGATCTCTGCCTCAATGAATTTGATGCACTGCTAAGCCCCAATTTAGTAGCTTGTCGATATAAAGGGAAATTTATATTTTCTCCAATTGTTGAAAGTTCAAACAAATGGAATTTACACAGTTATAGCTTTAGAAACTAGATTCGTATAATATTGCTTCATTTGAAAGGACTAGCCAGAATAATTTTACAGTAACATTTATAGCAATTGCGTATTGAATATTGACGTGGTTGATTTAACTTGTTTGTATTTAAACGGCTTTTTCTTCTTCATGCCGGGTATAGAAAGATGTACATTGAATGTGGAATTTGCCAAAGCAGGTGTAAATTCAGTTGCATCGCCAACTCTGGAATCTCAGATGGTGAAGAATTTTAAGTTGAATGATTCGTATTTTATCCGCAATCAGAAAGCTAGCGGTAGCTTAGAGAAGTACGCGGTGGGAGCTGAGAGAGCAGCCAGCCATTCCCTGGGGAGATCACTCGACCACGATTCAGGAAAAAGATCTACATT
Source organism: Embelia ribes (assembly GCA_001753735.1). Taxonomy (NCBI): domain Eukaryota; kingdom Viridiplantae; phylum Streptophyta; class Magnoliopsida; order Ericales; family Primulaceae; genus Embelia; species Embelia ribes. The sequence goes on from MKEJ01065534.1 coordinate 5,323, forward strand.
GAATGTGGACCCTACATCTATTTCAAGACGAGCTGATGGAATCAATGTCATGGGTGCTCAATACGAAAACAGCCTATTTTCAAGTTCATTGTCTGAGTTGTTTAGCAGAAAAGGTAAGTCCTCCCAAAGAGTTATTTTTGCTGTTTATATTTTTTGGTTTAATTCGATGTTTATATGTAGAAATGTGCTGAATAAGGACTTTCCCTGTACTATGTATTAATTGTTCTTTTTTCTTTTGTATATTGCAGTGAGATTAACATCCAATCATGCTCTATTTGGCCACTCTGTTGGTGATGCGGCCTCTCATTATGAGGAAGAGGAATCATTGGAAACCCTAAAGGAAATTGAAGCAAAAACTATTGGGAATCTTCTCCCAAGTGATGATGACTTGCTCTCGGGGGTGACTGATGGGCTTGACTACTTGGCCCAGTCTAATACGAAAGAAGATACGGATGATTTCGACCTTTTCAGCAGTGTCGGAGGGTTGGACTTGGGAGAAGATGGATTCTCAGGAGGATCTGTTAATGGATTTGTTGGGGAACATCCTCATGGAGAGCACCCATCTCGGACTCTATTTGTGCGAAACATTAATAGCAATGTTGAAGATTCTGAGTTGCAGACCCTTTTTGAGGTTTAGTTCTAATTTCTTTTGTCTCCTTCAATCTTGCGTCTCGTTATTGTTCAGATCTTGCATTTTAAGTTTTCTTCTCACAGCCCTCGTTTTTCTCATAATTGTTTAGCTATATGGAGATATACGCACCCTTTATACGGCATGTAAACACAGAGGCTTTGTCATGATATCATATTATGATATGCGAGCAGCTCAGAATGCGCTGAGAGCACTTCAGAACAAACCATTGAGACGTAGGAAGCTTGACATACATTTTTCCATTCCAAAGGTAGAGTTTTGTGATACATATTTTACGGATGAAGTTAAGTGTGTGTACTAATCACCTCCACTTGTATATTTTTTCAGGACAACCCTTCAGAGCAGGACATTAATCAAGGCACTCTCGAGGTCTTTAACCTGGATTCTTCTGTATCAAATGAGGAACTTCGCCAAATTTTTGCTTCCTATGGTGAAATCAAGGACGTGAGTGCTTCCTATTATTAAAATACCAAACTGCTAGTATATGATCTGCCAATTTTTTTTCTTTCAGTGGTGATGTCAACATTTTAATTCGATATTACAGATCCATGATAATATGCAAGGAAGCCATCAAAAAGTTGTAGAATATTATGATATTAGGGCTGCAGAAGCTGCTCTTCGAGCCTTAAACATGAGCGAAATTGCTGGAAAGCAAATTAAGATTGAGGCAGGCTGCTCTAGTGGTGCTAAATGGAGGTATTATTTTTTCATAATACTATTCCTTTCCTCTCTAATTCTCCTCCTTTTCCTCCTTGTTCCCTACTCTTTTATTCACTCTCCCGATTGATTAATTCTTTAATGCCGGTTTGCATCAGATCGGAAGTAGATGTTCTTGGGACGATAACTTGAATTATAGAACTTTCTGTATCATGTTTAGCATGTGACCCTATCCCATATATATATTTGTGGTAGCGTATGCTTAAGTGACTGTAGAAATAAAGTGAAGCAAAGAAGACTATACAGAATACGTGAGATTTACTTGGTTCGGTCATATTTTGTTATGTTCAGCTCCTCGATATAGTTTCTCAATGGTTTACTTTTGCATTGTTGTTCTAACCTTTGTTTTTCTCTCGTCTCCTGCAGTGGGACTGGACCATTTCCTTCAGATATTGAGCAAGATGAATCTTGTCTAAATTTGCAACAAGTTCGCTCTCCTAGTAACTCAAACCCTGGATTTTTTGGTATGTTCAAGTTTTGGAAACGCTTCTATTTAAATCTCGATCTGAAACAAAGCCAATTTTTCATTGTTGCTGCCTCACATTAATATTGTTATTTTTACTTATAGGACCCATCTCACCTGGGGGAATGAATGGAGCTATTACACAAGGCACGAATAGTTCTTTCATGGAAAATGTGTTTCATCACGGAATATCATCTAGCGTACCTAACAATTTGCCTTCGCTTTTAAGAGTCGAATCACTTGGCACCCCATCAGCTTTCCCCGGCCATAGCCACTCCCAGTCACATTGTGGTCCACTCGGTCTTGGACTTCAGGCTAGTCCCAGTTTTCACCCTCATTCGCTTAATGATAGTTTACCTAATGGACTAAATGTTGGCGGGAGGCCATCCGAAATAATTGACAACCACCGATTTCATAGAGTAGGCTCTAATGTTCATTTACATGAACTAAATGATACTGGTAAGTGCTTGATCGCTTGAATTTTCGTATCTTATTTTGCTCGTATAAGATCGCTATCATTTAAGTAGCTGTGGGATTCTGTTGTCATTAGTTACCCATGTTATTCAGTTTCTTAGCTTATCTAAAAAAGGAATCTTTTCTTCTTCTCTGGCTGTTATAGGCGAAATATGGTTGGACTATATATTTTGTTTTGAAGTTTTTTCGCTAGAAAGCTCATAAACAATCTTCTAGGGTTAGTTGGGACTAAATTTTTAAAGTACAAAAGTAACAGAAAGCTAACTTTCGCTGTTCTAGCTTCTTCACAGCTGCAATATAGTGACTTGTTTGACTCTTTACTTAATGAGATGGCATTGCATGAAAGTACCTTCACAACACATTATCTTGTTCTCATTAAAACATTGGGACTGTCGGGCTCTTACTAATATCTTTTCTATTTTCCTCATTTGCTGATATTTAATTTGACCGGTGCAATTTTGTCTCTTAGTTTTTGGTGCATCTGGAAATGGGAGCTGTCCTACTCCTGGACATCATTATATGTGGAGTAGTTCACAGCGCCCTCAACCTCCTCAAGGCATGATGTGGCCAAACTCTCCAAGTTTTGTCAATAGGGTTCACGCTGCTGTTCACCCCCCTCCACGTATGCATGCTATTCCCAGAGGTCCATCACATATGCTGAACACTCTCTTACCATTAAATAATCACCACGTGGGGTCTGCACCGTCCGTCAACCCTTCTCTTTGGGACAGACGCCATTCCTATGCAGGGGAATCGCCCGATACTTCTAGTTTCCATCCGGGCTCTCTCGGAAGTATGAGGGTTTCAGGAAATTCTCCACATCATCATGCGGAGTTCCTTTCACCAAACATGTTTCCCCGTGTCGGTGGGAACTTCATGGACTTGGCTATTCGCTCAGAGAACATGGCACTTCATCAGAGGTGCATGATGCTCCCTGGGAGAGGCCAGATGATTCCTATGCTGAGCAGTTCTTTTGAGTCTCCGAATGAACGCGTTAGAAGCCGACGAAATGAAGGAAATTCTAACCAGGGTGACAATAAGAAACAATTTGAACTTGATCTTGACCGCATAATGCGAGGGGATGACAAGCGGACAACACTAATGATAAAGAACATTCCTAACAAGTATGTTACTCCTGATTTAGTTCTTATTTTCCACTTCTGTATGTGGGTTACTTCCCATGATGTTTTACCATCTTTATATATTTTCGCAATATCACATTCTTCCTTGATTAGCTAAAGCCGGCAGATGATGTATATGGTCTTGAAGTTAAGATTGGGAACATGAGTCTGACAACGAATGTTTACATCAATTCACCTTTGCCCTCTTTGTGTTCATACCCATGTTTTGTTTGTTTATTCATCTTTCTCTGTTGTTTTGCTTGTGGCATACATATTACATGATTTTGGTTAGTGATATGATTCTAGCAGTAACATCGCTTTTTTGAACTGATTTACTTTTTGGGCAATGGTTTCCATTATAGATATACCTCAAAGATGCTTTTGGCTGCAATTGATGAACGACATCGAGGAACTTATGATTTTATTTACCTGCCCATCGACTTTAAGGCAAGTGCATTTGTTCCTCTTAGAAGCAGCTCTAGAGTGGACGAAGTTGTTTGTCTTCTTTTTGGGCAATTTTGATTTGCATAGCTTTATTTTTTGACTATATTTGCCTCTACATCTCACTGCAGAATAAATGTAATGTGGGTTATGCATTCATCAACATGACTGATCCATCCGTGATTGCCCCATTTTATCAGGTTTGTTTTTTCATCGCTGTAAGAGGGTGCCAATCCTTTTGCCTTCTTGAGAGTATTGGTAATCTCTTCAGATATGCCATTGGTGTACCTGAATTTAAGCCCAAATAAGCTAAAAATTTCTTGCTTGGAACAGGCTTTCAATGGAAAGAAATGGGAAAAGTTCAATAGCGAAAAAGTGGCAGTACTTGCCTATGCACGCATTCAGGGAAAAGCTGCTTTAATTGCTCATTTTCAGAACTCGAGTTTGATGAATGAGGATAAGCGATGCCGTCCTATCCTTTTCAACACAGATGGTCCCAATGCTGGTGATCAGGTATGAGCATGACCACGACGTAGTCGCTTTTTCTTGTTTTCACTTATATTTATAGTCTTGCATCTACAGACTATACACGGATGTATAAGGCATTAACTGAACTATATTGAGCTGAGTTATGTGCTCTTTTATATATATCTGATGATACATATTATATGCAAATAAAATTCCATAGTAGAACATGAGGTTCACTTGGGGATTATGAATGTGCAGGTTCCCTTCCCCGTGGGTGTAAATGTTCGACCACGACCTAGCAAAACTCGGGGCAGTACAAGCGAGGAAAACTACCTAGATAGTGTTACGTATATGTCAACTGGTGAGGAGCTTACCTGTGAGGACTCTACTTCTACCAAGGATTCTGACTGAAGCAGCTTTTTTTTTAACTTCATGAGGCATTAATCTCATTCTAGTGTTTATACAATCAACAATGATACCCCCTCAAATTTTTGTACCAAGTTGAAGGTGGCTAACAGAAAGCAAGAAAAAGAAAAGGTAATTTTTTTTTCGCTCTGGTGCTTCTTTGGAAGCATGTGGACCGTGCTAATTTGAGTAGCTCTTTATGGGTCACTGATAACTTTGACGTGGCTAGAGGAAGCTACAAGTTTAGTATTTGCATTTTTGGGACGAATTTGCACTTTGGGAAAAATATTGTCTTTTGTTGTTATATTATATATGAATATGTATAGAAGCTATTTAAGCAATGGAGTAACATTTGCGGGGGAGGCGTCACAAGGGGAACTTTTCTTGTGTCATGGCTTTGCGTGTTGTTTGCATCTCATATTCCTCATTTTTGTTGTGTGTGAAGAGGTAGAGATGAGAACTCAAAAGTTGTTGAGAAATTTTGTTCTGATGACTTGTATTTTTTCTTTTTCTTTGGACCTAACTAATTATGTACCCTTTTGATGTATTGAAGTTATTGTATTGTCTTTTTCCTATAACAATTTATGTTGCCATTTTGGTGATATTCGCTTAAGAATAATAGTTCGCAACTATGTCCTACAAAATCACCAACAAAATTCAAGGGGAAACATAGTCTGGATTCTGCTAAGGGCACTCCCACCATTGTTTCTGTACCTACCCCTACCCTTGAAACTTAGGAATTGAAGCAAAAATAAGGTTCCCACTAGTGGATCATTAAAGAAAGGTTCCCACTGGCTTGTCTATATACTGTTCATGGCCTCTAAAATAAAGAATCTAACTACTGTGCTCACCTTGAACAAGCGGAGCCTCGTACATCCTCAATCCTAATTTTAAAATGAATACAAAATTTGAATTTTCTATCTTTTTTTTTTTTTTTCTTCTCTTTGATGATTGGTAAGCCTCTCCTCCTAACTGATTTAGCCGGAGCAAAGCCTACGGCCACAAGTATGCAGGGATCAGTATTCGGGTATACCTAACCCGAATCTTAATTACCAAAAAAAAAAAAACGATATTCCGAATCCGAATTAGAAATAAGAAACTCGAATCCGACCCGAACTCGAATTACCCAAACCGAACA
>MKEJ01065539.1:0-11588 GCA_001753735.1 Embelia ribes
TCAAATCGTTAAATTCCGAGATATAAAAGTGTTCATCTTAATGGTGAACAAGAATATCAAATAAAATTTCACGTACAATATATGCACGGAAATAGAGGATCGCGCCTGAGAAAATGAGACGATATAATTTATACCAATACTTAGACAAAATAATGGCAAGTAAAAAGTGTATACCTCGAAGCCAAACGATGGGCAAAATAGATGAAATCGCCTCAAAACCTCTAAAACTTCAATATCCGAATCGAGCTAGCAAACAACTTCGGTTCAAAACGAATCTAAGGGGTAAAGTACTTCACTTATCACAATAAATGATAATATAAATTTTAATTTAAAAAATCTGGCTAAGCCCCCGAATGGAGAAATCTTGCAAGAGGAGTAAAGAAACTTACCTCATCTTGAGCTCTACGATGCGAGGATCTCGAATATAATTTTTTGGAAATTTTTGGAATACCGTAACTCATAGAATGATGAGCCGCACTTTCCTTTCCCCTTTTCTTCTTCGGTGTTCTTCTCTTCTGCCATTTACGTATCGCATATGTATGTATATATATGTAAAAAGTCAAGTTAGGAGGGCACACGTACTATTGATGCTAATATGGTATTGTCTAACTATTTTGAATCCTATTTTAACCACTCTACGCTTCGAATTAGCTCTTTATCAATACGAAAATCATAAATAATTTAAATCTTTTTTCAAAAAAATTTACGAAACCTTAATCAGAGTTACAGTTTGGGAGATATGACCGAAATACCGATCAGGTATCGCAGTAAATCTGAATAAGCAATTTTTAAAATTTCGACCAGCGTTTTACCCCCTCAACACTTTGAAATAAACTTTAGGCCAAACTTAAAAATCATAAATACATGAAATAGCTTTCCAACGCTATATCATGAGCTCTAATCAGATTTACGGTTTGAAATATATTAATTTATTATTGAGACGACGTTATGGCTACGACTTAATGGTATCAACACTTCAAAATTCACCGAGACAAAATCCCGAATCCGCCACTTCACACACATATCCACACTATTATAAATCACTAATACTCTCATCTCCAAGCCTTGTTAACAACCACAATATTCACAAGAGACTTAAAATTAATCACGAACACTACAAATACAACATCACGCCAAATAAATACATATTAATAATATTATTTCGGACTATATATTATTATTAAAATGTGAAAAATTCACCTGAAAAATTCGGAATGTTATAGTTAATTTTAAGAAAGACTGGTTTGAATGCTCTAACTATACTTACCATTTCTTGTTTGCAAAATTAAATAAGAAAGCTGGGAAGAATTGTCCAAATTAATCTTTCTATTTCCAATATTTTTTAGAAACGCAAAAATGACTTTCTTGATGAGAAAATAACTTTTCGGACTTTCTCTCCTAAAAAAATAATTTTTTTAGCTTAAAAAAAGTACACTAACATAGTATTTGAGAAATATTTCTAATTCTCTTTTATATTTATGTTTTGATAAATTAACAAATAGAAAGTTTGTTTTGAAAAACTAAAAATGGTTAATTTATATTTTGTAAGAAAATCATTTTTTAGAAAATTAGATGTAGAAATTAAACGAGAAAACCTGGTGTAATTGCCCAAAAGCCAAAGGAAAAATGGCTCAAAATCTCACAAAATAAATTAATGAAATCTAGTGGCTAAGATAGAGAAAAATAAAATATTGGGACTAAATTGATAAAAGTAAAAACTCAAGTATGTTTCAATAATTGGCTAATTGCTTTTTAATTTTGGGCAATCCTATTTATGCCACTACTATTGCTACTTACACAGCAAGCAAAAAATCTGATCAAATTGTTACTTTTTGCACCACCTCAACTCCCATTATTCCCTTTTGTCTTTGTCTTTCTCTCTCTCCGCACTCACTCCCTCTGCCCCCCCGCCCCTTTCTTACCCCATATCTCCTACATTTCGGTAACCGTTAGGAACCACCCTACACATTTTGGCCCCCTCTCTATATTAAAAGTGCACACAATTTTATTAGTTATTAGTGAAGCCAATTCCAATTATGATTTCCCTAATTTGCCCTTCAAAATTTGAGCCGTTTATATTTTTACTTACACTAAGCGAAAATTATTTGCAATTGGAAAAAGGTAAACATGTCATTGAACTATATTCAACTGCAACCCACGTCCTAATCTCTCGCCCCTTCGAGTGGTGCACACATTACATATGCGGGTGTGTGCTAGTATATATATATACTGGCCATTCTCTTTCTGTCCATGTCTCTCTCTATATATCTCACATTTTCTCCCTTTCTCATTTTCTCACAACACCACCGCAAACCACCAGCAACAACCACAAAATTGAACCAAGTAACTATTTTTAACTCCCTCCATTAAAATTTTTGTTTGATTATAATTATATCAAAATTTTTATTTGTATGGATTTTCAATGTTATATATATTGGAATTAGAGTTAGGATTGAACATTACATGCACTTATTCACAATTTTTGGCTCAGAATACTCCAACTTGGTAGTTTCGAAGTTTTGAACATAAGTTTTGAAGAATTAGGTCAATGTAAATTGCTTATTGGCTCTATTGATTGTGTAATTGAGTAGGATTTGTCTTTTGAGAATGTGTTGTTTTGTTATGCTTGAAGCAGAAAGGAAAAGTACAACATTCGGTATCCATATTGTCGAATTTTAGAATCATATTTGTTAACCAGGATGATGAATATAGTGTACAATGAGATCGGATGTTAAGGTATTCCTTTCACTACCCACTATGAGGAATGTGGCCCCAACATTAAATATTACAAAAGACAAATTTAGTGCCTTAGCCTTCTTGTTGTGAAAAAATGCAAGGTACTAAATTTACCTATCTCAAAATCGAGTGTTTTGCATATATTCTACTCTTCTGATGGTGAATGTAGTGCCTTAGTATACTGTCTCAAGAAAAAAAGCTAAGGCAGTACATTCGTCATCTAGAATGACGAATGTTTAAAACACATTCAAATTTTTAAAAGGCACTACATTTGCCACTCCAATTGTCGAATGTATCTGCAAACATTTGTCATTTAGAATGACGAATGTAGTGCCTTGGCCTTGTTGTTGAGACATGATTCTATGGTGGTATATTCGAACCCCCATATATCGAATGTTGCTAAAACATTCGACTTTTCTATTGTCGAATGTCTACATTTGACAGTCAAAATGACAAATGTTTTAACAACATGCGAAATTTCAGCTAACGAATGTTTCATCTAACACGTATTTTTCTCTATTATTTATAGGCAATAAAAGAGTAAGAATAAATAGTGCTTCAGTGACAATACATCATCATAACCCGGCAAGGCTATAAAAATGTGCTACTATTGCATCGGTACGAAAGAAGATAGAAGAGGCGAGAAAAGAAAAAAAAATCCATCAAAACAAAGCGAAATTGAACAGAAGGAGAAGAACAACAAAGAAGAGAATACTAGTGAAAGTGCAAGTGAGAGTGGAAGTGGAAATGGTGAAGAAAGTAGAAATGAAGAAGAAAGTTTTAAGCGAAAGTAGAGATGAAAGTGATAATGGTGATAATGATGAAGTCAATAAAGGAGATGAGAGACTAAACATGTAATGTGTAGATTTTAATACTTAGCAATTGCACTAAGAAACGTTGCAGTTTCCTTGGTAAGAACCTGAGTATCGAATCTCAAGGACTCCTAGTTGTGTCGGAGGTCCTAAGAAAGTCTGAATCGCGCAATTCTAATGTGAGAATTCATTTGTAAATGCTAAATTAATTACGTTAGTCCTACTTCTAGATGCTTAGTGGATGGCCCCAATGCGTGAAAGATTTATGATTACAACTAAAATGCGATTTAACAAATAGAAACGATAACAATAATAATAAAAATCTTGCCTATATCGGGGAATCCAATAAATTAGTTTCTGCCCCGAATTACCCTAAATGATGAGTTTCGGTTAAATTGATTAGAAAATCACTGATATTTATTATCTGATTTATTTCTACCTAGTGTGCCATCGGGATTTTGTCAAACTCCAAAACTACGCCTAGGAGATTTCTAGTTTACTTTCGATAAGTTATAAAACCCTAGATTTTCTAAACGAATTCAATTTTTCAGATTAAGATTTATAAAAATCATTCTCATCAATTAGGGGTGTCGGGGGTCGACTAACCTATTTCCATCTCTTAGGCAAGAATTAAACTAGTCTAACATATTGAAATTGAATATAAAAACATATAACTCAAAGCATGAAAATAAAAAATATTGCAAATAATTAGAACAATAACTATACTTAAAAATTACACAACTTAATTAACGAGAATTTTTATACTTACAACACTTGCGCAATGCAATTAAAACACAATTTGCTGAAGAAAAACTTCACCAAAAATTTAAGCTACAATTCCTCCAAGAACTTCTTCAACCTAAGAAAATAAGAAAAAAATATAAAAACAACAACAACAACAACCACAAGAAGAAGAAGAAGAAGAAGGAGAGATAAGAAGAACAAGAAATAGAGAGAAAGAAGAACAAAAGAAAAAAGTAACAAAAATTATCTAAGTGTGAATAATTGTGTGTGTAATTGTCAATAAGGATGAGTGTGGTTTTGTCCATTATCAACCAACCCACTCATCATTCCCCATGTGAATAAAATGTCCTTGTCAGGTATTGTGTGGCCGTAATCCAAGAAATTAGGGGAGGGTTGAGTGGTGGTTAAGTAAATGAAAAATCATTGAATCTTGGGTGTAAAGTGATTCTTGCAATTTTGATCGATCGAACCTATCCAAATTCCCAGAATTTGTCCAAATTTTCTGCTTTAATAATTTTCATTTTTTTTCTATTTGTCTACTTTTATTATTTAGACTTCAGTATCCAAATGTCTTCTATGATTACGAATTTTCAACAAATTCCTGCAGCAGCTAAATCAGCCTTTTTGATACTAGTTTCTTGAAATGCATGTACAAACCAGTAATACCAAAAAATAGCACAATCTATACATCAAATATCAAATAATTATAGTTATTATTTAGGTTTAAAAATCTTATTTTTCTACAATTTCATACGTATTCAATGAGGTTGATAAAATGAGTTGGTGTGGAAGGAAATGGCAGGAATAAGTTGGCAAGGAAGGAGGTGGCGAGGAATGTCAAGCCCCGAATTTTATAATACATCCCGAGCACGTGATGCACACAATACATATAAGGAACGGAAACTAAATATCAAATAAACATAATTCTCAGCTTGTCATAAATATCATCTCGGGCTAAAAACAGTTTTACCCATTTATTTGGAACACGAAATCAAAACCATTGTCACTAGTTTTAAGATAAACTCAAATACAACTCTTGGCTCGACGGCCTGCAGTTTTGAAAATAAATGTTGCTCTTAAAACAAAATAGATAACCACTACCTATTAACTTGAGTGAGCGCCACCACAACGTCTAATCTTGATTACAGGGTCCATCGGTACTTGTTTCTGCTTAGGGTTTTACAAAAGCAAAAAACACAAAGAAACAAAAATAAGTCAAACAGGCGATTAGGTTTACTGAATTAGCGAATTTAGAACCTCAAGAAATTATGCTTGCAAAATATTAATAAGATAATCCACAATAGTACGAAACACACTTACAACTGCTCACACAAATAACTAAGTATTTCACATACTCATAGCATTATTTCTTAACATCTTCTACTAACATAGTTTCACAGTTCTTAAGTTTCACATTTTAACACTCATTACATGGGTTGTGTCTCTCTTCGTGACTTTGCACGTAAAGATTCGGTGGATAGTCTTCACTACCCTAGGTCCCGCTTGGAACCTATAAACATTAGAACATTAGAGGGTCAATCCACGACATCCTTTAACACAATTTACATCACCCTATTTAGGTGTTATTCTAATTTAGAAGGTCAATCCACGATAGGTCTTTCACACATTAATATTATAGGGCCAATCCACGTCACTATATTTAGGTATTTTTCTAATTTAGATGGTCAATCCATGGCACTCTCTAAATATAAATCTCAGTTCTGTTCACTTCACTATAGTTTCTTAACAGTTTATGTTCTCATTGACAATTTTACACATTTGATATAGCATACCCAATACCACTTCATATCATATTCCAAGTCTACCACACATTAAGGCACATAAGCATAGAATAACAAATATTCACACAATCATATAAAGACTTGTAGTTATAATCACAAAACTGTAAATCCTAACTGCACCTGAGGTTGAGTGTGTGACTCCTCTAGAAGTTTGGTTAGAAACCCTAATGTTCACCTCTAATGGGCTCACCACATAATTCATGATTACGTAAGAATAATAAACGAGAATTCAATTTTTGTTTGCATATCCATACACTAATTAAAATCTGCATGCTATATAGCGAATTTGTGTTCTACCCACTAGGTGTAAACTTGATGAACCACTTACCTCACATCATATAGAACAAAGAGATGAACTCATATCAGCTCTTAGATCATTAATCAGAATGTTTTACCACCTAGAATTTGATGTTTGAGGCTCTTGAAATTCACCCTTTCTTTATTTATTAGTGTTTGGGACGGCCAAAATATGTTTACATGTCTTTTTATAAAATTTTCCCAATTACAATCTCGTCCGGATGAACTGGATTTCATCTAGACCAAAGCACATCTCGTCCGGACATACTTACTCTCATCCGGACCAACTCTGGTTCTGCATCTCGTCCGGACCAACTTGGGTCCTCAACTTCCAATTTGTTTTTAAACATTAAATTAATTTATGGGGCCTTACAAGGAAGGAGGTGGCGAGGAAGGAAGTGAAAAGGAAACCAAGGATGAAAGAGATAAAGAAGAGGCCTAGGTTGAAGTTGAAGTTGAAGTTGAAGTTGGAGACCCAACCACTAAGGTAGAGTGTGAAGGTAGTATACCTACCGAGGCTGTAGCCATTGAGGTAGAGGCTAAAAGTACTATACCTATAGAGGTGGGACTTTCCTCAATGGAATTTTGCAAGGAAGAGTTATAAACGAGTTTTGAACATCATGTGGCAACGAAACTTTTGGGGCCGAATACTATGGTAAAGCAACCTTCTTTCTCTTCTTTAATGTTGATTTGGACAATATAAAATATTTCAATATTAACACTTGTTTTGTTTCTTGTATTAGGATCGTGGGCCTTTGAATTGCAAACAACATTTGGACCTTATTTCGAAATGGAAAATAGATGATGAAGTTGAAGAAGTTCGGAATATTGTGATGGCAAGCCCCTTACAAATACTGGCCAACTTGTCATACAAGACTACCAATCGGGTTATTATATCTGCCTTCATTGAGCGGTAGCATCTCGAAAGGAACACATTTCATATGCCAATCGATAAGATAACTATCACCCTTGATAATGTGCAATAGATTACGGGTCTTCCAGTTACGGGGGATTTGATGTGTAAGAGCTACCCGAGAGAGAGATGTATGATTTTGTTTTGCTAGCGCGTGATATCCCCCCTGATATGATATAGGATGAGTTGACCAAGACTAAAAGCTATTGTGTCATAATAGATTGGCTAAGAAAGGCATTATAGGGTCGGTTCGGGTTAGTTATCATTGACTTTAAGCTAGATGTTTATACAACTGAGCAAGTAGCGAGGCGGTACTGGCTATATTTGCTAGGATGCATATCGTTTCATGACAAGATGGGGGATAAAGTTCGGATCAAGTATCTATTGTGTTTATTGGATTTGACGAAGCTCGGGAATTAGGCGTACTGCATTGGCTTATTTGTACAAAATGATGGGTACAGTGACCAGGTTGGAAGCAAAGTCTCACCATGTCCCTTAAATTCTATTTGTCCGTTACGGTTATTTTTGGCTTTCAATGGATAAAAGATTCTCAAGATACTATACCCGATTATACTCAAAAGGAAGCCACTATCCGAGTATCTGTTGAACCTTTTACTGTATGGCACTCCATAGTATATGTATGCATGTATATACAAAAATGATTTTGTAGAGAAATTTTGTAAGTGAAGTAAAATGGTGGTCATCAATTCCTTTTTACGGACAATGTGGTGTTTTTTTGTGAAATGGTGCAACCTTTTTAAATGTGCAACATTTTCAATTCGTATGGATGTGACTTTTACATTAAAAGTTACATCATTTAACAATTATAACATTTCATTCAAAATATAAATTTGCAAATAAATTCCAACAGTCCTCAAGAAAAAGGGATTTAGAAATTAAAATTTTGGCCTGTTTCTTGGGGAATGGTTTTGAATTGGGGCGGCTCGGGTTAGAAGGAACTCATCGGCCAGCATTTTTCCGAGCCGGACCTGAGATGGCGTGGTCAGGTGCAACTTGTCCGGTTCGAGGTCCAGTCCTTTGGTATCAACAATTCTCACATTTGACACATCAGTTTTGAATTGGGCTTCCCTCACTTTGTCAATATAGGGCCCTTCTCCGGATGCTAATGCCACCTACATCATATAACACACAAATAAATCATATGATAAAAAGTACATTTTTTTCCATTAAAAACTACATACAAGATTAGGTGAATCCTTCTTTTTTTTTTTTAATAAGCAGATTAGGTGAATCTTATAGTATTTTTAGAATATCTTAAAAAATAAAATATAGGATGTGTCTAATTAAACACAAAAATGATGCTACTCATTCTACCGGGCGGAGTTAAAGGAAAAAAGAGACCCGAGGATTTCAAGTTCGATGATGCTTTTAAGCTTGCTTTTCCCCAGGACGGACTTCACAATATATGTAAAGTGACGACTGAGTTTTGTAAGGTCACTAGTAATGGACCAAATGGAACTCGATGCTCGCGGCTACTAGACAACTCATTGGCACCCCTATGGCCCTACTATTTACCAGTAGGCCGGCACTATAAAATAAAAATAAAAATAATGTCACCAAACTATTAGAAACTCTAAAGAAAACAGAAAACAGAACTTTTCCCAAAAGCACATTAACCTTCCCGGCGAGATTATTGTCATTATATTCTGCGCGTATCCCGAAATTTTTAAAAAATGGACAAACTTTATGTATAAAAAATATAAATTATTTTTAACAAATAAGAATCTCAATTTTTCGTTAATGCTTCAGGCAACACATCAAAAGTATAGTTTTACATCATAAATTAGTCTGAAACATAATATACCCGTCAATGACAAAAAATGAAAAAGTTAAACACTTTATCAAAAGAAAGATAAAATTTTTAAATATATTATAAATCTTATCGAGATATTAAAGTAGTATTGTTCTAATTTTGATAAATCATAATTATATATTTTTAAAATTAAAGAAAAAAATTATTTTATAAAGAGTGAGAATATAAAAACATATAATGATACTAAAACAGGGAAAACAACTATATCGTATTTTGAGAAACTTTTAAATATTATTAAACATAAAACTGTTAAGCCATTATAGATGATAGAAAAGAATAAAAGTACAAACTACTTAATAACCAATATAAATGCTAAGAAAAAATAAAGGGGGAGAATAAAAATATTTAAAGGGCCGCAGAAATTAGAACTTACGAAATTTGAAACCAAAACAGAAGCCTCTCTGCAAGAACAATTGCTATCATTCAATATCCATTAACATTTAGAATATATATATATATATATATATTTATTTATTTATTTAACCTTAAAAAAAAATATTCTATTTCCGAAACAGGGGCCAATTGCCCCCCTGCCTCTCTGTAGATCTTTGGATCAAAGTCTCTAAATTTGGGTTTCACCGACAGATGCTTGAGTGCCATATTAATAATTCCGAAGATTCATTTTATTGGCCGAAATAGATCATGAATTCATTATCTTCAATAGTATGTTCGTATTCATTTCAGAATAAAAACAAATATCAAAATTAATTTTTGAAAAATGAATTATCGTTACATAACGTCATATAAAAATGTACTCCCTGGTTACAATCATAAAATCAAGAAATATAATGAAATACTTATAACTTTTCCATAAATATTTCATTAGTAATCATTTTGATAAAATCTTAAAAAAAGGACAAAGAAGTTGGGTGGGGAATAATTTAAAAAGCATCCAAAAAGAAATGATACAGGGATGTTGCTACCTATAGTAAATAGTGACTGAAGATATCCAATATTAAATATTTTTTTTTTCTAATCCATTGATATTTGGATTCTAATTTTATCAGGACACTAACTTTTTGATTAGATCCACTCAGTACTCACTACAATAGAAAACAAAAATATTTTACTTGAATAATGAGCAACATTGGGGAACGCAAATCATGTCTCAAATCCTCAAAAAACTTCTCCAACCCCCTCTTATACATCTCTGCATCCCTCAAAATTAAAGTGTCACTCTCCCCTTGGTACCATAGCACCGCCCGGATGATCCCACCACGTTGCACCGCCACCTCCGCCCTCTTCATCATCTGTGTATAAAGCCTGCCACCTCGGCCCCATTCCTTTATACTAGTCCCCCCAATGGCGCAGGGGACCAGTGCCAGCTCGAGAATGCTCGGATCATTGGCAAGGACAACATTGGCAAACGCCATACCAGGCCCTACCCCACATGTCTTGTTCACGTCTATGTCTTTGTGGAGGGGTTCCTCCCCTTGCACCCAGGCCAACTCTGCATTGAGGCGGAGTACTGCAGGGTTGGGCTGGGATTCTGGCGGGACAAAACCGTCCCAGGTGGCATTGGCATTGATGACGCCACCTCGACCAGACATGTTGCTCTGTCCGGCCAATATGATGATGTTATTTGCTTGCGAATGAGGGATTGCTAAGACAAAGTAGGAGACAAGCATTAGGTAGAAGAGTCTGACCATTTTGGTGGGTTGTTTATTGGGGAAGAGTTTGTCTATCCCCACCTTATATATACTAGAAAGGGACTTGGCCTATTAAGAAGGTATTGACTTGATGTGTTTATTATAATTTGCCTCTTGGGACAATTAATAATACGAGCAAGGTTTTAAATAGTATATTATTACGTATCTGTTAGTATATAGATAATGGACAAAAATTGATGGAAATTAAATATTATCCTGCTGGAGCATTACATAGTTGATTGGTGGAGTTGATTATGTTTTTAATAGATTTATTACTTGTTACCCCTTGCGTAACGGCAAAATTAATGATATTAATAAGTATTATCTAATTTATTGATGCTGACATTAATTAATATATTTTTTTTGGGTAAAGGCATTGATTAAGATTGGTTTGCATGAAGAAATATAAAACCAACGTATATCAAAACTAAATGCTTTCAATAATCTAAGAAAGTGGTTAGCTGGGATTTTAGATAGAGATTAATTTATATTCACTATCGTTGTATGGATTTCATACACCAGCTTACCAGCTAAGCTTAGATCGAGCACACGTGGCCATTTACATATATAGGACCATCATGTACTTACACATATACTTCATTTAAACCAACTGATATATGATCAACCATACATTGTTAATGTACTAAAATTATTTTTTTTATATATTCAACATTCAAGCCAAGAAATCCAAGCAATTAAGATTGTTTGACCACTGTAGTTGTAATATGTTTGGATATAAGACCTAGTATTCAAACAACCATGTTAAATCAAATTATCAAATTTTTTTTAAAGTATTTTGAT